>JAMKCH010002108.1:0-100055 GCA_023653785.1 Ophioderma brevispina | reverse complement strand
TTATGACCGTCCTCGAATCATGACGTATCGATTATCACATAACATAAATGATGTTGGTAAATTAAAATTCGATTTCATTATGGGATTGAAGACATCATCTTTCGGCAAGATACTTGATTATATAGGAATTTTTTGGTTCTCTTAAAGCCACTATAAGCGATTTCTTCACAATGTAAACAAATCGCGCCCTTATTTTTCATCAAAGTCTATTTTTTGCACTGTTGTATTGGAAATTGTTGTAGTAAAGACCCCTGTATTGGCTTAGCGGAAGATGCCGTATTTGTCAAGTAGGCTAATTATGATTATTATGCTTTGTGTACTAATAAAAGTGTCTAGAAATGTCTAGAAACAGGTTTAAATGGCATCTTCAAGACTGCTTTAAAACGCTTAAGTGTCTGTTTTTCACAAAGAAAAGTAATACAAGGAGTTGATATGACCTAACACTGGCAATTTCGAGATAAAATTGGCATTTTGAATTTGAAAGCAAATACTGAGTGGTTTTAAGTAACAATCCTTATAGTTCAACTGAGAAAGAATAATATCTATAAATCACATACGTGTAATCTATCATTACAAACTGACCTAGACCTATTTCATTACAACAGCCTCGATTGTTACGCATTGTTGCGTTTGAAATTGACAGAGCTTGTCTTGTGTATATACGTTGTAAACAACAGATATCAATATTGAGAAATACAAAATAAATTTACGAGCATCATATTTCGAGCAGTGTTATTTTCATGATCAAAACCTCACCACCATACTATTCAACCGTCAACAAATATGCTATAATCACGAAATGCATCCAAAGATTCGGATTCAGCATCCTTCAAACTGTAGAAAAAACATCTTCAAACCTTCTTCCTCGAGCTTTGTACAAAAGTATTGCAACATGCAGAAAAAAATCATAATCGCAAAATTATTTAAAATTGTACCAGCGGTTCCTAACCACACATGCTGCATTGAATGTCAAAGTTGTGTTTTTCAATCAAATGTTAATTCCCAAAAATCCTAGAGTGCGAAAAACATTTTGATTTGAATGCCACGTTCCCTAAATATGGCCAATTAAAAGAGCTGGCGATCGACAACTTGCCGATTGCACCCCAGAAGGAATACAAACACAAGAACGCCATAAATGACTCAAAAATTAGCACTAAATGAATTATACGGGTTTGGTAGGATTGGCATCCATCTTGGAGTAAAAGTAGACGATGAAAAGGAGAATCAAGCTTGGATGGAGAGAGAGTGAGAGAGAGAGAGAGAGAGAGAGAGCGAGTATGGTAAACCCATTAACTTCGTGAAAAGAGGTCTCTCCATACGTCTGAAAAGAAAGGTTTCAACTAATGTAAAATTCCAACCATCGAATTCGGGGTAGAATTACGAACCCGTTCTGCCAACGTGGAGAGGAAGCTGAGATCAGTACATCACAAAGAAAAGAAATATGTTGGGTATCAATACAAGGACAGACAGACAACAAATGTGCTAGAGAACAACTAAAAACTGCTCACATGTACACTGATAATTCGAGGAGAGTAAAGTGCAAAATTCCTGGAGCTCAACAAATTTAAGACCATATCAGGGGTGCGTACGTTGCACGCACTTTCTTCTGTCATGACCTTCGGTGTCTATTTTATTCTTGTAGTCTTTTGAAAAAAAAAAGAAAATTCACCACATGTAAGGCTCTCTTCGCCTTTGGGGTCCATTTTCATCTGGGAGCACTTGGACTATCACAGGTAAACTTTCCTACATAACAATTAGACAAAGCCAAATGCGAAGATCATGTCGAGTCCCAGGCGTGCGAACGTTTACTTCTGTGCTATTCGGAATAGTCTCAGCTCAAAAATCCATAGCCCTATGAGGAATTGCTTTTTGCGCCCCCCTTTAAGCGGGGGCTGAGCGGTGAACATTTACTCTTTTTTATTGTAGACTCGGGTCCAATATCATTTCAAAATCTTTGCAAGCGCCCTCCCAGTGCAGTAATCTTTTGATTTCATAGTCTGACCCGTGCCTATTTGGACTACCCACAATCTACTAGTCACACCAAGGAGCCTGATTTCACCAGTCAAAAGTGTTTATATCCCTTTACTCATGTCAACGCCCCCATAACCCTATGACGTCACCGCTGGCCATTGTTTTTGTCTTGCCCCATTATTTGCACGAATTTGTAGAGTTAGATCCAACTACAACACTATTCGTAAATGTACGAATGAGAGTTTTTATTAAAGTCTCACTCACCCTTCGTCAGTTTCCAGAACGGAGTGTTATCGTTTAACACTCTACCATTGTACCAATTAAAATGCGAACATCAAAACATATTCTGCCATGACGTTATGTGTGTCTTTCAAGAGCGAACCCAAGAAGAAGCATTAAAACACAGTTTATACAGAATCAATAATGCACTTACCAATATTATTCAGTCGCCCCCCTTCACCAACCTACTAATTACCACTCAGAAAAAATATCATTAGACCTATAATAGTCTTCGTCAAATTTACCACAAAGGATAAATCAACACATTGTAGGTCCTTATACATAACAAAGGGGGTGGCATGCTGCCAAATTGCAGTAAGTAGAAACGATTAAAATTTGGGTGTATAAGGCCAGGGTGGGTATTTTCTTTGGGTCTTTTTGTGTGAATTTCTCATTTCTGGCTTTTATTTTTCTCTTTATTTTGTTGTCGTTGTCGTTTGCCCTACCCTTAACCCCTTATCGCGCATGCATTAGTGTCAACAGTGTTCATGTCATTTACTATTATATTTGGCTGTAAATAAGTTTTTTTTTTTAAAAACATGTCTAAATACAGGCTATTTTATTCATATTTATTTTTTATCGTGATTATGGGTTTTGTTTTGGTTTTTAAGTTTGTTGATTTTTCTTAATTAGGCCTAAGGACTGTTTTACCAACTACTCTACGTTTGAGTTTGATTCTTGCGCTGACCTTAACTTTTTAACATTTCTTACATCTTGAAGATCCCTTTTATTTGTAAGAGTAAAACGTTGGTAAATCACGAGGGGATCATATTCAAAAAATTATTAAGGTAAAACAGTGCGGGAAAAATACTTATTCGGGGGAGGGCAATGTAGGATTTTATATTTTTCCAAAAAAAGTAATTTTCTTGATTTTGAGATTTCTCCGTGTAAAGGTTCCCCTCTCTCCTGGATGAAAATGTTATTTCACACTATTTGCTCAATTGTTGTTAGTCTTCTCCCTAAATACCTCCATCCCCCTCCTCCTAATAAAAACCTTAAACAATTTGATTTATTAAAAGTAAAGCTTACACAAAGAATTATGAAATTGACATAGGCCTACCTTTCTTACCTCCGTCTTCGCTATAAGACAGATTTAGCAAGTATTATCAGTAGGAAATGTTTTATTTCCACTAGTTCAAGTTTTTCTTGTGTTTACGCATCTCCTTTGCTAAACTGCTATTTCAATAACATTCATACATCCGTTTAATAAATCCGATTCTCCCGATTGGTTTTGGCGTCGATTCCTGTAGTAAGTAGTTTTATCTCCTAGTTAGTGTAATCCAAGCCATGGCACAGAAGTTTGTAGAAAGGTAAATTTCCTCATAATAGATCCAGTTTTGGTCAATCAATGTTTTGTAATCGTACTATCTTATCCTTGTGTTAATGGAAGTTCATGAAGTTAAACTTGTAAATAAAATCCCAACAGTGGCATAGCACAACAAATTCATCCATATTTGCACAAAAAAACATTGTGTATAATGTACCAAGTCGTGTCTTCGCTTAAACCCCAGACTTTATAATTCAAATTTGACGTATAGATTCCTGATGCTTAATGTTTTAGTTTTTGTTATTTACCGTCATAGAACCTCCCAGTCTTAGGCCTTGATGCGTATCCGGTGTTCACGGATACGTTCTGGGGTTTAACTGCAATAAAAATACAGTTGGCCCGACCCAACCACATTGCAGTTCAGATGCCACGCAGGTTCTTATTAACCACCACTCCAATGACTAGTGAACAAGAACCCAACTGCACTGGTCTCCTTCTTTGAATAATCCTCGCATTTGCCGTTCCATACCAGATTTTCATGCCCGACATTTAATGGCCCCACCTTCTACAAAAAACCACTGGCGCCAATTACATCCCCAGAAGTCCCTCATCAAAGTTTTAACACGATTAGGTGTTAATGGCGTTGTATATAGTTTGAATTGTAAGCTAGGATTTCTTATCTTGGAAGTACTAGGTGTCAACCAATAACGTCTATAGCCGTGCTCTCACACCAATGGGTGATCCTGCCCACGGTGATGTGCGTTAAATAAGATAATAGCTTCGTTTTTCACGACATTCGTGCAAATACAAAATACGGCTTCGCGCTTCGCCTCAGTCGTATTTTATTTTGCACGGATGTCGTAAAACACGGCTCCGCCTATTAGCAAGCCTCACACTTACAGCAGAGGACCATTGGTTTGTCCGCACTGTAAGTAGAACCATAATGCGTCTAGGATGTATAAGCGGGTCGTGGCCATGCTTGATTCGTGTGTCGTGCTTACATCTCCTATTGATACACATTCGTTGAACAACCTCACGTGGTGATATGTGTTGACCATAACCCTTATTCTGAAAGATTCGCACAGACATTATCAGTGGATTAATTAGTCTCGACCCCGCCGTGGATAACAATATGAATTAGAAATATTAGGGATCCTCCAAGGAATACCTTTTTGAGAAGTAATACTCCTCTAAAACCTTTTCCGAAACTGGACAATTTTGTTTTACTTTTTGTAATGAAAAACCTACATTTTATTGGGGATTTCAGTTTGTGTTTATGTCGAACATGTTAATACTTCTCCATTTCTGACTTGACTCTTGCCAAAAATGACAAAGATATAAAATGGCAACTCTCAGGTCCAGGTAACTTCGACCCACTATCTCCTCTCAGAGCCCCCCAACCGTTTTCATTTTATTAAATTTGATCATGTGTATTGCTCTTGGCACCTGCAAGTTTAAGAATGTAGCTCATGCCACCCAGACGGACATCCATTTTTACAAAACACTTAAGTGAGAAAGTGCAACACGGTCATAAGAATTATCTTGTGTTTGCTTGAAATAACCCACCAAATACTTGCCTTTCTTCACCCAATTGGGACTATAGTCAGGTAGAAGTTTAGGCACCCCCCAACCCCCTCACAGCCTGAAGGATGGACATGGGTACACGATTTTTTCTATTCCGATAGATTATAGTTCATTAGGACCCTAAGCCAATAATTTTTGGAGGGTTGCAAATTAGTACAGTTGCATTTTTAAAACTCCAATAGGGGCCGCGGACCATGTCCACAAATCACTATAATTCCTTAAGTATGTCAGCTAGAGACAAATATTTCCTCGGTACTCCGGTGTTTTAAGCAGAGAAGTGTTTGTTAATGTAATTTTATCTTTCATTGCCCAAAACATTTCCCAATATGGCTGCTCAAAGTCAAATATGCTCTCGAATCGGTAAAAATGATCTTAAACTCCATTATTATCCATATGTTACTGCTACTTGAAATACATGTGAACAACTACACATATGTTCAGCAGGTGTTCAAAATCTGTTAAAATTGATCACACTCCAAGTGTAACTAACACTCTAGATGCATTCCAACGACATCCGGACCACGTCAAGGGTTTTTCACACTTTGCAGTGATAGAGGATTAATTCCAGTGTCGATATGCATGCTTTATGCTGTACACTATGAGATACATGTATTTTGATCACTAGAAACCCTATTGGCATTTCTCGGTAATGGACATCTTCAAAATTCAAGATGGCAGCCAATTACAGCCGCCTTTAAATAGATTAAAACCTTACATTATTGTGTACTTATACCTGTGTTACATCAACTAATTATTATTAAGCGTTAAATTAGTTATGGGATAAGTATTGACATTGACATTCTTATCCTGGAATTTCTGTTTTTTTTAACATGCAAATAATGTTAAGATGGGGGCCAATGTGGCTGCTTTTCTACCTTCTTTACCACACTAATGAATTACGATAGATCTGTACCTCATTATTTAGTTAAAACACCCACAAAAATTAGTATTAAGTTAAATTAAAAGTATGAGGTGTGTCTTTGAGCATTAATAACTCGGATCTGGTATATTTCGTTTTGAAACATACTTAAATCAAAATGCACGGCCAGTTTATTATGACTATATGACAATTCGAAGGTTTTAAAGATCTTAAAGGCACCCACATTGGCTTCCATCTGGATTGGTAAGCTTGTTAACACACAAATTTCAGATATGAGTTCCTACTGGGGTATAGAGCGCAGGAATTATGCCTCGATCACAAATACTGATGAGTTTTATGGTTACTTGAATGATTTCAGGGCATATTGGGTTTTAGGGTGGCATTATTGGATTTGATGGTAATGTTGTGATCAAAACCGTCAATAACCGGTCCAAAAGATTCCTGTGCTTTAAACCTGGATCTCGTGCAAAAATATGCCATTTGAGATGAATTTGGAGTGATAGCGGCCATATTGGATTTCTTAGAAAATGGCACTGCACGAAATTTGCCACACCCTCCAGAAATTATTAGCTTAGGTCATCATGAACAAAAATCCAATCAATAGAAAAAAAGTCTGTACTCCATTTCCAACCCTGTGCCCAACATTCCTCCTGACTAATAGTATTGTGAGAAATGAGCCTATTGGGATCAATGACCGTTAAGTAATGATTCGTATTCAATTTGATAAAGTATCAGGCATATACAATATGGAAGTACGTGTTTTTTTTAAGGCTTTCTAATCTCAATCTTCGTGAATTTATTCGTGATTTTGTAGAACAAACAACATGTTAATCTTCATAATATATAAAATTAAGAGTACATTGTTAGTTTATTTAATTCAATATACTTTCCTCCGAATAAGAATGTTTGAACCAAAAACCAGATGATGATTGAAGCACGCTTCTCCATACGTATGTGGTTAAAACAACATTTTAGGTTTGGTAATAGATCATAGGAAACGCGTCAACAATTTGGAAATTACAAGCGTAAGATTCTCATCGAAAGCAAATGTCTAACACACGGATTGAATAGATTCAATTGTATTATAGTAGATTAAACCCGTCGTGTCACCTCTAGTTACTTTCTGAAGATTGGCATTGGAATGAGAGGCATTTGCAGCTATTGAACTAGAGTTCGATAGCGGAGAGAAAAATCAATGCTAGCTTCATGAAGCATTCCAAGTCAACCGTTAGCGCATTTTTAGCTCCCATTAACTCTCAAAACATCGGACTAATTGGATTTGCTTCAGTGGTATTAACACGTAATAGGTGAGTTGAATGTTGCTGGCTTTTGAAGCGCCCGTGATTGAATTACGAGGAACATAAACGTTATTTGCAATCTATGTAAAAATGTGTCAACATGAAAGACCAGATTTTACCCTTAATACATGAAAAGGTGAATCGGGCCATATATTTTACTTTTTCTGCTCCTGTCCCAACTAATCGATGCTGTCCAAAAATTTTCCTCTGGTGACACGATGGTTGAATCTACTTATAGTAGAGGTAAATTACAAAGCATCCTATTTCGATCCAATATTGGTCTTAGTTTTTTGTACGTTTCGCCAGCACCTGTTGTCTTGTCAACACACTCCATGAGACCAATTCTATTGATTTTTTGGAGTGTTCATTGAGTGGCCATTTTTTTGCTCTTGTGGGAATCTCCGTATGTATACAATGCCGCTCATAAAACATTCTTGTATTTGAAAAGATATACCTAATATTTTATCGAAACATGGCACAGTATGTGCCCATTGGGCCCCTGTTCCCTGTCCCCGCCGGCCCCTGGGCCCCCTGACCCTCATTCTCTGCCCTGGACCTCCTGGGCCCTACCCTTGCCCCTGGCCCCACGGACTCCGTCGTATTCTCCCCGGCCCCGTGGGGTGCCTGGGCCTTCCCCAGGCCCCCTGCTCTTGGCCTCCCTGCCACTGGGCCCCTGTCCCGGGCCCTGCCCCTTGGGCCCATTTCCCCAACCCCCCCCCCATTCCACCCTCCCTTCCCCTCCACTTTCCCTTCCTATAATCCTTACCCGTTCTTTCCCTTCTCCCATACTCTTATTTTCATAATAAAGGAAGTGGGATTATTCGTTCATTCTTTCCTTCATCATCCTTATTATACTTCATTGATTCTATTTATTAACAAATACGCGTTTAATCTCATGTTACTAAAATACACTCCTATTTATTTTACTGAATTTATTTATTTATTCACATTTCCTCAGTTTGTTCATTACTTTGGGGAAATTTTCCTTATTTGTTCCTTGTGTGAAAAACAACCTCCTTTATGTCATTTATTTTGAGTAAATTTCAAATTAACGTACTACAAGGCCATTGAAGGTAGTGCAGCAATGAGGGCCTTTTGCCCTTCTTTTTTATCAGGGAAAAAATGTTCACTTTTTATATCACCACCCGCTATCCATGTATAGAGGGTCAGTGGCCTAAACACATAGACACCAAACACATGACAAGCGTACACAAAATACATACACACAAGCGCACACCTTCACATATACAAAGGTACACCAACACATTCATTACGCCACAAACAACAGGTCGGCAAGTCATCAAATTTTCTTCCAGACATCAGCTTCGCAGTTGTTCCCGTTTGTTGGAAACTGGTGTAAACAACCGTTGGGTTTTATTATTAACATTAATTGAGAAATGAAATATAAATGCACCAAGTGAAACTTAATGATATAAGTTAGATGCACTTTTATGAATGTATTGCATTGAATCGTCTATAGGAATGTTCTAGACCAGTATAAACATTTTATGAATACTCTCTCCTTTATGTTAATACAACGTCGTTCTACATTATGAATAATGGACAGAGAATAGTAATGTTGGTTTTTCTATATTCCAAATGATATTTTACTATATACCATTTGACTTTAATTGTACATTGTTACTATCATTTACCATTTTCTGTTTTGCTGCCGTATTATGTGGTAATAATAATATCATAATAGCAGCGATTGTTGACATGCTCTCTGACATGAATGATATCGCCCTCATTGCAGGATAATTGAAACAGGTATGCAGTGTAATCCAATTTATCAAACACTCGACGCAAATTGTTTCGCTCGTGTAATCAATTCATGCCGTTTGTATTCGGCCCTTCCACTGTTCACTTTTCAACCATGACATTAATCAGAATCCACTGGCACATTTTAAAAATGGGATGCCCTCAAGATTTTTCCAGAATTGATATTTTTGTATGGTTGTAAACATTTATATATATATTATCCCTTATCTTGAAATGATTAAGCCCAAAGGACTAGGGTAAAGAGATGATTTTATAATAAAGTCACTCCGGAATGGTTTCATTAGTAGCCGCGGATGCAGTTTACACGCAAGAAAACAACACTGGGGTCGATTCAGTCATCACCCTGTTTGGCCGGTACGTTGACTTTGTGGCTTTAATAAACCAATGAGTACGAGTCTGTGAGATTCATATAAAACATTTGTGGATTAAAGTTTCGGCAGTCACAAAAATTAGGCCTAAAAGCACATGAAAATCGGGATACCTTTAGCCTGCTGTATGTTTTATGATATGATGACTTTTGCGATAAACTATATCTGTATCTTCCAAGGTCCTAGACAACTATTGAAAGCCAGTGAAGTATTTCATATTTTGGTTTGACATGTGCCTGTACCGCTTTAAATATTTTATCTAGTAGTTATGAATGAGAAAGGGAGGAAAATGAGCTATCCCTACATAACCCCCACTCCCCGGGATCCACATGTTGTACTTCAAAATCTCTGACTCCTCCATATGTTTATGCCTAATGGGTTACAAAGGGGATAGAAGGACGAGTGGGAATTTAAAAAATAAAGAAAGGCATATTTTATACTGGTTAAATAGTGTATGTTAGTTGTTGCTTTATTTACCAGATCACAGTGTTTCTTAATTATATCCCACGGCTTCTGTCCACTAATTAAGGTCTGCGATTGTCACCTTTACTTATCTGGACAAGCTGTTCGTGAAATGTAGGTGCTCGGGGAAGTACTATCGACTGACCAGGTTGATCGCCGTGCGGTTCAGCATTCGTCACTCTCAATGATCTGATGCAAGGGATAGAGGGACAATATAAGAAACCTGTAGTTTCTGTAATTGCCAACACAAATTGTTTAACCAGCTTGAAATTAGGTAAGTCCATCTCATATGTCGATTATTGATCGCAGCCAGTGGTCAGACGGCAGTCTCGTGTCTAGATATCTGAGAAGTGTGTTGTGAAGATGCTAGTGTCTCTAGTCTACATGTAGCACTTTACGCTTCATTTTGATTTATTGCGTATAATAATGACACGGCGTTACCAAAAGACTAGTAAAAAGGTGTTTGTTCTTAAAGTGCTTACACATAGGTCTATCCAAGATTTGTCAGACAGCGGTGGACTCTTCCCACTTTAGTAAGCATTTTATATGTTTGTACAAACCTGTTACACCTGTTCGCATATTAGACGGTCCTACAAGGGCCAGTCAAGAGCTGTTTCATTGTCCCATTGATTCACCAGGTAATCCTCAAGGGTTCTATTTCAAGCCTTTTAAATAGAAATGCCTCAAAAGTGCGAATAAAATACCTACATTACGCATTCAAGGCGTCTCAGTATGAGAGAACTTGGTGCATCTATATGGAAGGTATTCGAGTGACGCATTTTGCTTTAACCCGCCTTCCTTAAAGCTACTGTATCGCCAAGAAAATGCAATTGAATAACGTTTCGAATTTCGTTCCGTGCTGAAGTATTAGTTATATCGAAATATGGATGCATAACGCCATCAAAGGGATTGAACCTACCCACTTTTTTTTTTTTTTTTGGCTTTTTGGAGATTAAGAATGCGGATTTCACCGATACATCAATGCAGGATATAAGATATAAAGCAGATCGTTACTCATATCGTGAAAGCATTGCGCTTATTAAGCGAGAGGCATGATCACTGGTACGGTCGATTACCCAAGGTCAGAAAAAATCTCACTGGTTGATATAACAAATATACATGACTGTAAGAAGATTGACTTGAACAATTGTAAAATTGGAAAACATTGTTTCAGGGCAGTTCAGGTCACATCACCGAATAGAATGAATGAAATGAAAACATATAAAAAAAATACATGTATCTAAAAAATTTAATAAAAATTGGTTAAAGTTTCCAACTACATATGAATCAGAGCATGTCACTTCCGTAGAGCAAAGCCTAAGTGTATAACCACCACACCATTGATGTTTTTCATTCACTTTCTGGTGAATCCGCATGGAAAATAACGTTATTACTCGTCAAAAAATGAGTATGAGCCACATGATAGCTGAGCCATGCGGATCATGCATGGACCGCATTATTCTTCTTGGTTTACCTTGAAGTGATAACTAGTAGTTATTATCTAAATGCAAACTGAGGAAGACATCTAGAAAAAAAAACATGGACCTAAAATTGTTATGGCGACAGATATTGCATAATCTCTTCAAGCCAATGAGTTAAATACAGCACCACGAATATAAACATTTGATTAGTTGAGTAATTGGATTTTGTCATGCAAAAGAGACTTTGAAGAGGCAGTGTTCTCTATGCTCTATATAAAGATTAAAGAACGAACTCGTCCCTTACGGAACAATAAAGTAAACCTCTTTGAGAAATTCAAAATAATGGATAACTTTCTTTCTATAACAGAATCTAAGAAGTGAACTAAAAACGCTTATTAAATGAACCGAATAAATTACACCACTGATTTTACAATTGCACCTACCCTTAATCTTTTACCTTACTACAAACACATATGAACTTTCATTCTACAACTGTCAGATTAGTTTAGTTTAAGGGTGGACAATTTCATCGTTCTCTCTCATGAGAGCTGGAAAGAAAATATTTATTTTACCATCGGAGTTTCTGACAAAAACATTGCAACCTAATTAGTAATATTGCCTTCTCTCAACGAAACTCTTTGTAAAAATAGATGTTGGCAGATGATTGCTATCATTGAATTCCATTGATAACATAAATCATTTGAATTGGAGGTTAGAAGCAGCGATTTCTTCCCTCGCTTTACACAAACTGAGAGGTTCGCAGGTTCGATCCCCGGGTTCGGGCATGAGGCTTTACGGTAATTGGTTTCCAGTCAAAGTCGCTCTCGAAGGGTTTTTTTTTTCGGGGCTCCCGGTTTCCTCCCGCTTTTAAAATTGGACTTCCTTCCCCTCCTTGTCCTAGTTAAGTATAGGTTTCGGGGCTTGTTTGTGTGAATGTTGCACTTGGCGCTGTATTAGCTGCTGTCTCTAAAGTGGCATTGTTTCTGTAAAGCGCTGTGTTCTTTGTTAGAGCGCTATATTAGATGTTAATTATTATTATGGCTACCATTTCGTTGTTAGATAATTCAATAGCCTTAAATGGAAAATTCTTCAGTTTTTATCGATGTTCCTGATTCTGTTCATAATATTTTTTTCTTTGTTCGGTGTGCATGAGACTATTGTTAGAACACACTAAATAAAAAATAATTGAACTAGCTAGCACAGTCTACTTTAAACAGAGACTCTTGTTCTTGTAATTTTTAAACTTGATCCGTGTTGTAAGACGAGGCCATTTGGAAATAAGTGAGTTAATAGCGAACCGTTTAATACTTCAGCATGTTCATTGTATCGACTTGAAAGCGTCATGACAAGGCTAATGCACAATGTTATTCTCGGGCTCAGTAAAGAGAGGATACAATGAGCTCCATTTTATTTACCAGTACTTCACATGGGATCAAAAGAAAGAAAAGATGCTGCATAAGGGACATGGTTACGCATATCGGCGCGAACGAATTAGTTGCACATTTGGTTGGGAAAATGAAATAAAGTTATCACAAATTTATTTTTCCAAAATAACAGGGCCAGTAGAGGATAGACATCATGCAGCATTGACTCGAGCAAATAATGAGCACTAGTGATATCCAGTAAATCGCTCGGTATGCAGAGGATAAAGCATGACAAATTCAATTTTCAACTGTATTGGAAATAAATGGCTCTGTACTTTCCAGTATAAAAAGGATTTCAGGTGCTCATCACCAGATTAAGATTGAGCTATTTTGTTCAGGACGCAAAGCACAAGATACTAGTCCTCTTTCACGACTAAATAAATTAGAGGCTCTACTGTGCGTTCAATAACTGTGACCCATATATTTCATTCATTTTTCGAATACAGAGTATACAAACAAAACGGCATTGATATAGCGCCTTCTCAAAACAAGGTCAAAAGATTACAAAATAGACGGTAATTACTATTTCGCCTAAAACAAGTAATACAAAAAGGTATTGTAAAAGAATGAACAATGAGATAAGTACTTAACATTCAAACTATAAAATAAAAAAAGAAAACAGCTGCATAATTAAATATCATGTGAGGCATAACAAAAAAACTAATTGAAGCACACGATCAACTCTTAGGACATACAGTGAAATTTTAGAGCTTTCTTAAAAGTAACAATGGACTGTGGCGAACAGAGATAGGCAAAAAAGAGGTTCAATAGGCTAGGGCGCATTGTGAAAGCCCTGTCACCCACATGACCTTTTTGTGCGGGAAAACAGTGAGGAGCGTCTTGTCATCTGGGGATCGCATCCTGGCCTGCAGGAATATACAAAGGAGGTTTCGGAAAAGTAAGATTGGCAATTGTCCGGGAATGCCCCTATAAGTGAGGAGAAGCATAAGCTTTAAGACAACGCGCTCACTAATTGGGTAGCCAGGGAGCTTTTGCAGGAGTGGTGTGGATGGTGTCCCTTCTATCAGATCTGAACACCAGCCTGGCTGCTCTATTCCGCAAAATCTGAAGTTTACTCCGATCTCTGGCCGACATTCCCTACAAAAGAATTCGCATAGTCAATGCGAGATAAAATCAGTGAACAGGACGAGATGATGACAACTCTCAAAGGTGATGAGCGGAGGGATCCGGTAAAATATTGCGAAGGTGGGAAGTGAAAAGACTTAAGTGAGAGCTTTGACATGTCTAGTCATAGACATTGTCTGATAAAAAACGACGACACAAGTGTTTCTAATTGCCGAGGACGGGGGAACATCCACTGTCCCGACCCTGATGGTCATATCTTTGAGGCGATTGCTTGTAATAGGCATGAACATGCGATGAAAATTCTGTCTTTTCATCATTTCAATTGAGTTACAGTTTTGCATCCACTTCACAACAAAGATGAAACAAAAAATAATGAAAGAGAAAGTGTTTGGCAGAGACGGTGACCTAAATCTTTGTGCAGAAACAAAATAACGTACAGGACTTGTCGCGTAACCCCATTTCTTTTGAATTAATACGTGTGTTAGCATAGGTCGCTTTTGTATTTTTCTAAACATAGTGGTAAATTTAATAGAAATGAGGTATCGTAATAAGTTATGGATCTTGGTTCTCCACAAAAATGTTAGGTCACAGCTTATTCAAGAAGCATATCCACCGTGAGCTTTGTTCAAATTATTCTATTTATAACATTCGGCATTTGCCAGCAGAACCCAATATTGCAATATGCATTATTAAATTCAACGGGCGGGGAAAGATTTAGGGGAAGAAAGTCCGATTTGAGCAGGAGGAACTGAAGTGTCGGAGAAAAAACATGCGAGGAAGCGTATGATCGGCCACCAAATTCACATACGACACTGGCTCACCGGGAATCGAACCAGGGCCTCATGTGAAAGGTGAGCGACTCGACCGCTACACCAACTCGCCCTCCCATTAGTTCGTTTTTCAATAAATGATGATATATACGTCAAATTATTAAACTAACAGTAGAACCTCAAAGTTATTTTGTTCGCGCCGAAAGGGGCCAGCTCAATCCAAACTGGATAGACGTTTCATATAGAAGTTCCCAGTATACAAAGAGTTGCCATTGGTTCCGTCCTGCGCTACTGCACACGCATCATACAGTGCATGACCGGAATCAAGGAATGCTTCATTGCGTACGGTTGAGACGTATTGTGAAACGTCTACCCAAAAATGGGCGGGGATAACCAGTCTATAACACCTGACATCTATCCAATTGCATGGACAGTAACAAAGGCTCTGCAGTTCCAACTAAACAAAGGGGAATCTGAAGTTTTTTGTCCGCTGAATACCAGGTTGATTTACTTGTCAATAATGCCATTATTTGCTTGAGTCAATGTAACATAGTGTATGTCCCTTGATCACTGATATTCAGAAAAGAAATTGAGATGGCATTTTATTCACTTTCATGAAAATGTGCAACCTTTACAATTGCCATAACCAATAAATGGTAATTATAAAATGTATTATTAGTTATAGTGGAAAAATGGTTTACTTCTGCGAAGTATGTAATCAAAATGAACAATTTTCCTGTTATCCCATGCCCAAATATAGTTCCTTTCCGTCGAGATCAGGGAAAAAATTAGTTCATAGATATCTAGAATAGTGCTTGTTTTCGCTGCTTAATATTGCATGATGTATCAAACAGAGCCGCCCAGTTTCCTCGCAAACGGTGGAAATGTTGATAAAAGACATTAAGTAAATTTCAGGAGAATTTTAATGCCATATTTGGTATCTTTTAAGACTATACATGTATATTTACTTAAAGGGACATGCGACGACATTCTGAGGATCAAATTTGCACTTGCTTTTTAGAAAACCACTAGAACATTTCAGATATTTATAGTACAAAGAAAGCCGAAAGGATTAAAATAATCTTAAACGAATTCATTTAGCGCAGACTTTTACTGTTACCTAATACAACATAAATAAAATAAATAAATAATGGAATGAGAAATAATTATTGCTTGATAATACTAAAATATAGAATTGATAATGTCAAGCCTTTAAATAGGCAAGAGGAAAATTGAATATGTTTCACTCTTTGCCGAGTTGCATCGCGTAAAGCCGTCAGCTTAAAATTACAAGGTTCAAACTGCCTTTTTAGGTTTTTGTGAGATAACAATATTTTTCAAATTTACATTTTGCTAAACTTTACAATGATATATATTTAGTTTAGGTTTTCAGAATGTAAATTTATTCAAAGGTCCCATTCCGGTAACACTTCTTTATACAGGGTGAGTCAAACAAAAAATTGACCCTGATTGTGTCCGCCATTTTGAATTTTTAAATAATATATATCTAACATACGTGGTATCTGCGGACAGCTTATTTCATTATCTTTCATTTGCTGCAAAGAGCATTCCAATCGGTTAGGTATAGGCCGAGCTACAGTCTTTCGAATCAAGAATCTGCAGTGAATAAATAGCCTGATTTTCTTCTGGACGGATTTCCTTCGCTGAACGCCGTTCATTACAATGTGAATCCGTGGACAGAGCAGAAAGCCGACTACTTGATTCAAACGACTGTAGCTCGGTCTATACCTAACCGATGTGAATGATCTTTGCAGTAAATTAAAGATAATAAACCCAGCTTTATATATGTTACTTAAAAAATTAAAATGGCGGACACAATTAGGGTCATTTTTTTTTTTTTACTCACCCTGTATGTTGCTTTTTAATGAAGTTAAAACTTCCGTATCTCAAAATGACCAATGTGTCAGTTATTAGAATTTTGTAATTCGCAACTCACGATAGAATATAATCATGGGTACACAAGCATGGTACAGACAAACAAAAGAATTTGTCTTGGTTGATGTCTGCAGTAATGGTGGCTAGGCTCTGACATCACCTGACTAGTTGGAGGTACCTCGTTTAGAACATAGTGACTTTTTATATAGATAATTTTAATGTTTTATTAAAAGGTAAAACGTTTTAAGCCTCTTTATTTCACGGCAATATTACTTTGAGGAGTCCAGGATACTATTTTGTTCGCATATATAATATTATATTTGAAGGCATAACAAACATTACCCTAAATACCCCAAACAACAGTTATATGTTGTGGTGTCCTACACACCTTTTTATTTTGTGTATTGTTTGATATTATATTTCAATGTACACTGATTATGAACATAACCCATGCCAACATTAATTGTTGGCAAATCCAACAAACGAAAAAAGCCCTTTTTTTTTCCTTTCCCGGACACACCCCAATAGAAGCAAACAAATAACCGCCTCTAAAACGGATTTGCCTTTTTCAAACTTCGCAGTTCCCGTCGCGATAATGCCTTTATATAATGTCTGTTTCCTTTTACTTGAACTACTTATTGTTTCTGCTGACCACTTGCATCCTACTTTTACTGTGGTATAATTATCAATCCCTTGGACAATCCCGGAGGAATTTCTTCTCTTGTTTTGAATTGGTTAGCATTCGCATGCCAGCAGTTCCCGTTAATCAAGTAGTTGTTCAGATCTGAGTGTTAATATAACAAACTATAAGATTTTCCATTTTGTTTCCTACCTCATGCCGTATTCCAGAATCCAGAAAGCAAATGGTAACACCGAAGATAATTTAAAATGCAAGTGGTCTGCATATTAACACATACATGAATCCTGGATGCACGCATGCTCCAAATCTTAATTTTTTTGAGAACTTTTTCTCTTCTCTTTGCGCGGAATATTTATAAATGTGCTAAAATATTTTTCAATTTTTGAGGAAAGTTTACTGTTTTTTTTTTTTTTTTTTTTTTTTTGCAAACATAATTTAATTTTTGGAGATATTATCCGAACCAATGACTTGTGGATCGCTAGAGAGAGGAGAGAGAGAGAGATCCGAACCATACAGTAAATAACACGTATTCCCCGGAAGACCCTAAAACATTTGTCCCGTTCAGGAAAGACTTTAACATACTTGGATGTTTCCGTGAAAGATGGAAAACATATGAAACGGATTTTAGCTCGTGTTTAAAAACGGCAGTTTATTGAACTTTGCAGGAATTGGACCCCAGACAAAAAACACCGTAATCTAATAATCAAAATAACTGGAAGCACTTTAATTGCATGAAACAGAAGCATTCATTGAAAAAGGAATCATCGTTGCTGAGACGCTATACTATATCCACCATATCCAGCAAGCCCCCTCTTCTCTTGTCACCATGGTAAACATCCATGTTGTCCCAAGGTCCTGAGTCAATGTACTCTGGTCTTGGGGAAGGTTTAAACGCCCAAACGGTCCCCCAACTTACTGTTTGAACAGTTTATAAAAATACAACATGGATAAGTACAAGATCAATAAATATCATTAATTGAAATTCCAGTTGAGAAATTTTGTGTCTCCGACTATCGCCGACAGTTTTAGTTTTAGTTTCTTACTTATTGGCACTTACAACCATACAGCGCAACGGGAAAACACCGAACAGAAACCACGGGCCTCCGGAGGTGGTTGGGGCCCGCCTCGAAAGCTCCACTATCTGTAACGGTTCCCCCTCCGAGGACAATATGGCTTTCACGGCTTAGTTGCCTATCCGCAGTTCAATTGATCACGGGAAACCAAAATTCCTCTGATTTGTAAATCAATATGTCCCTTAATACAAATTCAATCCATAATTGAATGTCAGTGGCTCAACCGATATTCGAACCTGCGCCCTGTTGCTCCAAAATTTAATAAAGGTAACGTCTAAATCATAGGTAACTTGGAGGTGGGTCTGTTCAAAAACAACTGTCAACACGCACCAGTTTAGTAGGGGTAAGGATGACCTATGAACTATCCTAGAGCCATGTTTAAAAAGCTTGGAATTAGACCTACTAATAGTCTCATGGCCCAAATCTCGTTACTTAATGCATACTTCTAATAATATGTACATATTTTTGTCTTTTTCCAAAATGTCCTCAGTGCTTCTTACTATGGCCACACTTTCTCGGGTAAGTCATGGTGATAGATGGTTTAAATAATCGAGTACCTCTAATGAGTAGAAGTATAATCATGCCTATCTAATAACAAAAAAAAAACAAAACCCAAAAAAAAGCTATATCACTTTCTATGCAACGTTCCATAACAAATCTAGTTATACCGATGGTTTTGTTTTGTCTTACAATAGAAATGGTTGGACAAAATTTGGAATATTGTTCCTTCATTGTTCCTCTTTAAACAGAATGAGGAGAACATTAATTCAGCCTTTATCGCAACTAGGTTAATTTACTTTCTAGATCTTCAATCAATTTATGACCGCATAATCATCATCTCAATGTGTGTAAATATTGTCCGATCCTAGTTTCTACTATCCGTCAATTGCGTGACTAGCATGGTGTAGTATAAGTGCATGTTCAATCATGAAAACGGCAACTAACCAATATGATCGGCCCAACAAAACTAAGTGAGCAAATTAATGCATCTTGGCAATCTCAATATCAATCATCAGACGGCTGAATGCGACAGAATTGGATGCACAAGTGCAGTAGACTTGAGATGAACTCATCCCAAAGTTAGCTTCAAACGTGGCCCACGATACACGTCAGCGAGACTGACATCCCCGGGGACTGACTGCTTAGGAAGATAGCTGCTTACTAAATGCTTCGATTTGCTTAAACCTATTAAAAAAGTCGTATACACTTTATACATGTTATACTGACCGACAATGCCGTTTTGTTAGTTCCGATATTAATGTCCTATTAACTAGTCACTCAACTTTAACTTGTCGCTTGGTGGAACCGCTTCTAGACTTAGACAACAGAACAGACATAAATGGCATATGTGGTCTATACTCTAAATTTCACGGATTTAAAATAAATCCCAAAGGATTGTGATTAGGGACCAATAGATTTATACCATGTAGCAAAAGATTACAAGCTGGCAGCGTCCGCCACCATGCGCGAGTCACTATGGGTAGGTGCATAGGTCACGGTAATTTAGCGGTTAAATCGGAAGTTGGGCAGTTGAAGGATGCCTGAAAATAATACACACGAAGTACAATGACCTATGTCGGTTTCCAAGTGACAAACTTTGCCAAATATCTTTATCCCGCATCGCTGTCTCCAGTTAATTCGTTAATTCAAGGTGAATAGAAAACTAATTAATCATCATTTGAATTTTCACCTTTATTCATGAAAATGATCATCTCTCTCGAAGATCATAATTATAAAGAAGGTATTAAAATGTAGAGTAAATTGATGCATCTGGTCAACAGATATCACATCTTTTCTAGTTATTTTTTTTCTCTTTCTACGGTGGACTTATAGAACTTGCCTTTTTCAAAGACTAATAAAATGTTTCCTCCCTGTATGTACAGCAGTCAGCTACGATGCATAAAGGGTTAATAGACATGGAATCGAGTGGGAATTGCGACGCTTCAGATGGATGTTACTTCGTATGCAAAGGATATCGTAATGGAAATAAACAACATTCGATTGCAGCTTTGATATTGTCATCGAAGTGGTAAAGTAAACAAAAGGTTTAGGGTCAGCACGAGGAGTAGGGTTGGTCAGACGAGGCAAACAAGACGTTTTCCTAGAAAATGAGCTATCAGTTGTAATGGCCCTACTTTATATAAGCAGTAAGAAGCCATGGTATTGAAAAACAACCTCTTGCATTTAACTTTGCTGGGTGACTTACAATATAAATGGGCGCGTCTCAAAATGACATCAAAATGAGATTTCAAGTTCATACCTGAATCTTGCATGGATTAATCTTTTTACTTTCGAAATCCCCAAATCAGATATTACAGTTCATATGAATATCAATATTATGCTAAGAAACAGTTTCCAAACTGAAAGAAATCAAGAGATGACTGTTCAACTACTAAAATCAAAAAAGATCTGTCTTGATATCTATACGGGAGTACGATTATGTTATTCAAACATTCAAGTATGATCACTATTCAAATTTTGTCATTGTTAAGATTGGGTGGGTTTGGTGTAACTATTCTGTTCGACACGTACCTCGTTTTCTAGTCTGTGTAGATTGTCACTAAACTCAATCAAAATCCATTTGTACAAATAGATAGAGAGCTCTAGCTCAATTATTATTTTGTCCCAGTTTGATAAGTATGTCAACTTTCCAGACGCAGATTTTCTAAACGTATATTAGAGCTAACGTCCAACGAACGCTGCGCAAGCAAGTACTTAGTTTGTACTTATATAGTAGCGAAACGAGTGAATCTCTCGAAGCGTTTAATCCGTGAACCCTTTAAGATATATACGTTAGATCTACGGATAAGTATGCCACTCAGGTACACGGAGAGAGAGAGAGTCTAGTACATGTCATGTTTACAACAAAGAATGCTGCAAGCATTAATGCGTCGAAACGGAAAGACTGCTGGCTATGTCACATTACTGATAATGCAACCACTTTCTTTTAAGGGGTTATTCCATTTGAAAATCTGCACCACCCTTGTTGGGGATTTAGGTAAATCTTTCTACGAGGACTATGTATTATGACCTATTGGATATAGTCACGCTCTGGGGAAGACCTAAGTGAAGCCATCCAGAGTGCTCCAGAGGGATAATGTCTTTCAAAATGAACAGCCCAAGGCTATGGAAACCCTGACAACAATGCTACGAAAATATATGAAAAAAGTACTTGAAGAAGTTAGAAGTTGCTTTATAAGAGATTATTGATAGGATATTGTTTGCTTAGATAGCATTGACAAGTACAAAGGCATTTTTGTATATATCAAAGCCTTGCATGGGTGAGTGATTTTATTAACATTTTGAAACTCGTAAGCGCTTTTTTTCTGGTCGTTGCAAATGCAGACAAAACTAGATTCACCAATAATTTATGGTTCCGTTGAAATCCAAATGTGACATATATTTGAAATGACCGATAATTACAAAATAAAGTAACACAATTCGCCGTAACTTAACTGTGTGGTGTGTATGTGTGTGGAATTAACCTCGGCCTTAGTGTTTTCGTCCTATTAACCGGCAAATGTATCAAATATTATCCGATTCATTTAAAAATTGAAACCTTAAGGAATCTTCTAAGTCACACGAATTTTGATTCCTCCCTCTGAAACAAGAATGCATTCCGGCTCAAAAGAAAGAATTAGTGTTAGGATAATATTTCTCGTTATAGCGGATATTCTATGTCAGAATCTAATTTTTTGGCAATTGACGTAGACAACAGAAAAATCTCAACATGATAAAAGCTCTGCACTTATTTATCATAATTCACTGTTAAAAGGTGTTGTGTAATAACAAATCCGAGTTAATAAGGATGAGAAGATAAAAACAAACATTTCCGAGTTTATAATAATAAGTATGTCTACACTAATCGAAGGTATACGAAATCTACAGACGTAGGTGACTATAATTAAATGCAATGCTAAATTAAAGCAGGTTACGAAGTAAGTAACATTTGGATAGATTTATCTACCTTTCGATGGATTTTCATTGCACCTACCAGAGTCATTTTATTTCATGCCCCCCCAATCCATGCACTAGTAAACACTTTGAAGCATACGACTCTCCTATTAGCCCAGTGGAAATACGCATATTATACCGTGTGTCCCCCCAAAAAACGCAACACCCATGGTGGCAGGCGCCATACTTTTGAACAGAACACGTGACTACTTTTCTTTGTTTTTTTGTAAGGTAAGATGGGGACGGTTCACTAATATTACCTGAAAAGTTCAGAGAGGTAGGTCAACATTTTTTACGATAGGATCCAGAAATCAAGTAACCTCAGGACCCATTAACCAAACTGAGGCGCTATTAACTACCATGACGGTACTGTACGTTGCGTCCAGAAACTACAAATATGGAATCTTAAGTCCAACAACCATTTCCCTTTTTAAAAGACAGGTGGCTGCCTTTGCAAAAAATATTAAAATATGAAGTTTCATTGGTAATAACAGCTAAAAAAACATTGCATTCTAACACACTTAAAAGATCTAATTAGGAATGTTTGATCAAACAAAAATCTTACCCTATTTTCAAAATAAGGATGCATGGATAGAGGCTAATCATTATCAGAATTTTTGTGCGGCACATACAAAGAGGTATCTTAACCCAAAATTAATGACAGAATAAATCTACTGATATGCTATGAGTTTGTGTGGAAAACATGGGTTTTACTTCATAAAGTTGAGAGGATTGTAACATTATTTTCAGTAACAAGCAAGTTGACAACGCCAACGACAGTTATCAATTTATGTAATGTGGAGTTGTCTACGACTTAGTCATAGTTTAGATCTTCTTGAAACATACGTTATCACCAATAAATAATGGTTTATTTTAGCAGTTAAATAATAATTATGAATCAATGCAGTCACTTGACCCAGTAGAAATTGTTCTGCAAGAAATTGTTGCACGTAAATGTTGATTGCAATCAATATTGTATTTGCCATTCTTATCTTCAGTCCAGCCCTTATGGTTACCGCTCCTTATTTTTGTAAAAATGGGTTCTGCGGGTTACTTGATTCTTGGGGTCATATCTTAAAAACTATTTACTCTACCTTTATGAATTTTTCAGGAATATTAGCTAACAGTCTTATCTTACTTTACAACAAAGAACAAGTAGTCAAGTGCTTTTGTTCAAAACTTATGGCATCTGCCACCAAGTGTTGCGTTTTTTGGGACACACGGTACTATATTTATTTGTAGATTAAAACGGGTTACTCCTGCCGTGGACCTATTTTTCAGCATCTATAGCAAAGTGTAACATTTTTAATACTGCCCGCCCTTTGGAAGTCCACCACAAGCTATGATTGTGAGATCAATGTGCAGCAATCAAGTTAAAATCCAGAAATTATAACTACATAGTTCTTCAAGTTAAAATCTCTATCAAAAAAAATCCATCTGCTGAATCAGAAACACTAAATAATTTATGTTATCAAAAGCCACGCTGACGATCAGTTATGACCTTTGAGGTATAAACCATTTGACCTCATACCGTTTAAATGAATGATCTTCTTAGCTAGTCAAACTTAACATTTTTAAATCATTGTGATATAAAAACTTCGATATAGATTAACTTTAAAATTTTGACTCCTATAGAGCGGTAACGCTTAACCTCTCGTATCCTCAAGATCTGTGTGAGATTGTCAGAAGGTTGAACAAGATACATGCTTTCACAACATTTTGATATTAAAAACGTGTATTCATCAGTTGTAACGGACGGCCAATTGGTTATGTAGCTCGCTACCTCACACCTTTTAAGCTTTTCTCTTTGATCGGTCTGAACAAGTATATGTTCCATCACAAAGTCTGTAGTAACCTGCAGCAAATCAGAAAGGCTACTCACATTGACGCCTTCCTTTATCATCAAGGGAATGGAATGGACTTGTGGCTGCTTTCGGCTTCTTGGTAATGAGTTTGCTACTGATAGGCATTTTACAATATAAAATGTGTCTGTTAAATAGAGAACTCATTACATGGATTGATTTCAAAATAATTTTCATCTTTTTACTAAGTTATCCAAATTACATCTCGCGCTATTTAAGAAAGGAAAACCAAATCCTTTGTGATATTAAACATGTTAAATCTTCATTATAATCTTTCTTGATGAACAACCTGCCGTCATGAGGTGCACAGTGCGAGTTAAAATGATTGTTCCCCTATGAATCAAAAAATATTAAAAATATTTGTAATCTTTTTAGAATATTATTATAAACTTTATATTAACAAATAATTACTTCTTAATCACCATGTAAAAAAATCCAGAGATTCATGCATTTATTTTCAAGTTATGGCCTCATTTTAGAGGGCTCCCGAAATGCCTCGTGTACAAATTTATTACAGTAAACCATAGAAGATGAGTAAACATGTTAACTAAGGCAAAACAAAAAGATATTGAAAAATACACACCAAAACCAGGTTTCAATTTAGGTGATGCACCTTAGTTGGCTAAAGGTCAAAGGTCATACTTTTTGGAACAATTTTCTTTCATGACAAATACTAATAATTTTGTGCTTCACTGTGGTGAATAAATGCAATAAACTAGAAAGTTCTTTGTCTATCTGGTTTTTCTGGATCCTGGTTTGTGAATTACACTGTTAATAAAGACCCCCAAAAAAGTTACGCAGCATGTCTAAATACCCCCATAAGTTACAAACCATTGGTCTATGCACAAAAACATGAAATGATATCAATAGTCTGTTTTGTTCTGCAAATTTTGACAATCTCTTGCTCCATTGTGATCAATATCGCCAACACAATGTCCATTTTACGAAAATGTGTCACATTTTGAAAGTTGCAACTGAAGACATTATTACAAGGTTACAATACAAAACCATGCATCAAGCCATGCATTAAGTGACGCACACTTCACGGGAAGAATGCGGTCTTTCATTGAATGGCAATCAATATTGCTATACCTTTTATTGCAACTTTTAAAAAGGGAGAGATTTTCTTATAATGGGTATTGTGTTGGCGATATTGATCGCAATGGGGCAAGAAGGGTATCAAAATTTGCAGAAGAAAACGAACTATTGATATAATTTTATGTTTTTATGCAAAGACCAATGGTTTTTAACCTATGGGAGTATTTAGACATGCTGCGTTACTTTTTTGGGGGTCTTTAGTTAAAAACGAGTTCATTGCAAACATTGAAGAATTCTAAACAGTCAAAATCTAATTGCACTTGTTGTTGCATTAATCCCTACTTAATAACTGGCCTTTGTTACTATTGGGGCATTTATTACCATTTATCTACCAGAGTATGTAAAGCACACCTTAGGTATCCCACTGAAATTTCGCGCTCAATTAACCAAATCAATAGAATCTTGTACAAAGGCAAATCTGAGGGCCTTTATTTAAATGAGTGCAGATATGATTGACTGAACCAAAATGAAAAATTCAAAATTCCTTGGAAGCTTGAAATGTTACTTTTGAAGATTTACCATTTAATAACTTTTGACAATAAAAATCAGGATATTTGGGAACATCATTTTGACTCACACTGTACATGAAGCATTCATGTTAACATGGTCAGGGGTCAAGTGTATGTCAAGGTTAACGAAAGCAAACGCAACGAAATTTAGGTAAACACTAGCTTGAAAAAGAAAACACAACATAAAAATGAACGATTTGAAATACATGTTCTTTAATTTTGTATGTGGCTAGCAAAAATGCAGGGGGGAAACTGATTTGAACGTTGATGTTGAACCGTTTATTAAACGTGGTCCATCAAAACAAAACATTCAAAAATACGGATTCTTCTACATTAAACTAGTTCTTGTTTGAAAAAGAGTTTTAAGGGTAATGGAAACATGAAATTAATCATTGGTCTATCAAAACAACACAATACACCGATTATTCTACTTTAAACGTGTTCTTGTTGAAAAAAGAAAGAAATGGAAAACATCACAATCATTGCAGTAGAAAAATAAAACAAGGACTAACAGCCGACCAACGTCATCATTTCCTTGATTAAATTTGGGTGTGCGACAGCAAACCAGCAAGCGAATTTTCTGGGAAAAATAAATCATTCCGGTCACGATAACTCAGTTCAACATTTTCCCTCAGATCATATTTCTATTTTATGAGGTGTTGAATAAGCTCCACTTAATAAAAATATTGTTACTTATCTACTGTTGGGGGTTAAGTTGCACATATGTAGAACGTTCGACCTATATAGATTCGTTGAACTTTACTTACACAATATCGAGGCCCAAAGAGGGCGTTAGAAGATGAAGGTGCGATATACTGAGCAGCAAATGTAGGACAGTTTATTTTATGTAAACCGTGGTGTGATAGCCCCATAATGAAATGAAAAAGACAAGAGTAGTAACAAAGAATGCAAATCTTGAATCATTCAATTTGATGTGACACCCTGACTTCTTAGTTTATGGGATGGTATGTCATCCCGGTATATGTCATGGGATGGCTAAGTAAGTGGTGGTTCTTCTTTTGTTAGTGGCATTGATGATGGAGTTGTTTTATTAGGTGCCTTTTAAAGCCCATAATAGTGATTCTTTTAATCATATACCTATAGAGTTTTAATCTTTCTACAAGTTAATCGGGGGAAGCTGTGATCTTCCAATTCGATGGGATTCAGATCGTCGGCGTTCGGTTCCGTTGAAGTTTTGCTGTATGGGACATAGGGACCTTTGATCATAATTCTAAGGATAATTTCGTGCCTATATAAACATTTAATGCCCGTGTGTAATTTTGATCAGTTGAAGTGCGGACAAGGTTCTCTTCGGGGGCTTTCCAACATTAATTATTGTTAATAGTCAATTATTCCTTTTAAGATATGGTTCATATCCCTCATATGGTTAGCTCAGTGGACAGTTGTAGAGTCCCCAGGGAGACACGTTCAGGAGATATGGTATTTAGGTATGAGGTTATCTTAATTCTGTAATAGTGTTCCAGGAGCACATTTTATTAATTTAATCTCAAAATTGGGCTATAATACCTAAGTGGTTATTATCTTATAAGGTATCACAATTTGGTGCTCTCACATTTCTTGATATTGACGCTCACTTGCAAATAAACATGAATGATGGTCACCATGAGAAGCTGCTGCTTGCAACATCTTTCTTCTGTTCATTTCTATATAAAAAACGTACATATGTTATCCATTTGATGATTGGAACCAATGAGTCCGAATTTCGCCAATTGGTCAAAACATATGTTCCATCTGAAGTGGAAACGAGTTCCCTTCCCAAATACTTCGTTTCTCACGGTCACAGACAAACCGAGGCCATGGTTAAAAGTCGCTTCGTTTTTCAAAGATACTCATTTCACGGCATTTCGTTTGCAAACAATGCGTCACTGTTCTGTTTATAGGTAAGCACATTCTGCCAGGCGAATGTGTAGGCTGATGTTTATATTTCGGTAGTGTACCGCCTGCGTATCAGTTACACAATATATGCACACTTATCAGTTTTAACCCTGATGATAGAATAACCAGGAAATTATAGTATTATGATCGTTTCAACAAAAGTTTCGAAAATCTTCCAAAATACTTCATTTTATAACGACGCCGGAGTTAAATCCTCTTGGGGCTCACTCCCGCAAATCTTCATAGTCATCCTAATGGATTTACTTTGATCAATTTTAGAACCTTTTTAAAGCAAAACAGCATGATTTAATTCTGAAGCCGTCTTTAATTGTGGCATTAATTACATTAACAAAATAAACAAAATCATCATCTGTCTCAAAATGTTTACTTAACGGACCAAACACTTTTCAAAACAAACCACAACTCTCAGAAGGCAGATAAATGAGTTGAACAAAACATGTTTTAACGAGGATGATCCACGCATGGCCCATTACAGAGGCTTTCATTCTTAATCCAGTCAAATTATGGACAAATGATGAAATAAACTTATAATTCAATGTCACTATATCAGAAAAACGTATAGAAAACGATTAGCTATGTGTCCCACGTATCATTTTTATTTAAATTTATGCAAATTAGTATCGCCATTACAGAAAAATACAATTTTCTATATATCTCAGCCAATACTGTTAATAAATGAACAAATGAAGTGACTGGACCTATGTTTCGAGGGTCAAAGATTAAGATGGAATCATTTTGAAAATTATCAGATGGCCACATGATGACGTAATATGCAAATTAGGGTCGCCATTAGCTAAAACACTATTTTCGATATATCTCAACCAATACTATTGATAAATGAACAAATAAGGTGACTAGACGTATGTTTTGAGGGTCAAAGATCAAGATGGAACCATTTTGAAAATTACAAGATTTCCACACGATGACATAATATGCAAATTAGGGTCGCCATTAGCCCAAAATCCATATTTGGGCATATCGTAGCCAATATTCCACATACCTGCCCACATAAGATGACGAGACCTATGTTTTTAGGGTCGAGGATAATTTAAAAGGCACTCATAAATTATGTTTATTTGTCATTAAAATGTTCACCCTAATACTAAGAATATGCAAATAAGGGCATTCAATGTCGATAGTCTCGTTTTGAGGAATATAAGAAAAACGTTGCTGCCAAGTAAATTGTTTGTTAGACTTCTATACGTAATATTAGTAAAAAGTTCTCTTAAATTCAAAGATATGGGCATGAGACAAGACTAATGCGAGCTAGATACTGTGGGTATCAGGCCGAAAAGCAAACGTGAAAAACTGAACTCTACCCAGTCTCCAAGATCTATTCCAGCCCACAACATTGCAAGTGTGATATCCATATTGTTATGGTAGTTTTAACCCTCATAGGATTTAAAGAGAACTACGGAGAAAAAATTACTTGGCCAAGGCGTTTATAAATCATCCAAAACTAAGATATCAACAGTTCGAATTACAAATCTGTACTCATGTAAATACTTTTTAAAAAGCAGTAAGTGTAGTGTTTTTACACCCTCAGTAAAATTTAAAGATAAAGATAAGGTAGAGATTGGAGCAGCTTCATATGGACTGACATCTCCGGCAATCACATAAGTCCCCATATCGCACGCTATCAGTCTGTGATCAGTACTAACTTGTGATCAGCAAAAAACTCTGATGTTCTTGAACGAGTTGATAATCATCGTCTACGGGAGATGATCCACAACCGGAAGTATCGAATTCACAGAGGCACCCCCTCGTAGATTGTCTCCCGGTGGAACCATCTTCGCAACCAGAATTTATTTTCCGTGACAAAGTTGAGATTAAAGGCATTACCCACAAAGACCCTCAAGTCTAACTCCTCTTGGAAGAGCAAAGGGTCAAGGGCCCAGAAAATGGGCTGGTTCATTTATCGAGTGTCAAGATGTCGTCTCCTTCGTAATATCAGCAGGTTTTCCATGGGTCCATAGACCTTCCTTGGACTCTAAACACAGTCGACGACATTGAGATGGCGTCTGAGAAATTCATACCGGCTGACACCATATCGGTCATCTGAATGGTAATCGCTTGTATAGATGATTAGAGATAACGCAAAATTTAGACATATGGGCAAGACTTACCGTACAGTGCCAGAGAGACAATGGAAATCAGTTCAGATATATAGTTCCCAAAACCAGCATCTCCACCGTGATCGGCACCGGTTGGCCACTCTGACAGCTTTATAAATTTGTTTTGAGTTTAAAAAAAGCCCTGGCAAGGCCCTGCGTCAAAGAATCAAACATAGGCCTCAACATAGACTTCACATTTATGACAGAAGGACAAATACATATTCCACTTGGAAAATTGATAAATTGAATAAATCTCTACAATGTCCATGGCAGCAACTTGTCAACAGTGCTGCGGGATCATGATACATGGAGTGCAAACGGAGTCGAAGCCATAAGACAATAATTCTGCGGGGGTAAGATAAGTTGCAGGGTCAGTTAGCTTGAAGTTAACAGAAAATCCCCCACATTTCACTCCACGCGAATTGGCCAAAGTTTCGAGGCTCATCATTTACACCATTTTTGAGAATGACACGATATATATATACACTACCCAGATGCAAGAATATGGCTTTTTATCAGGTTATTGACAGCAAGGGCCAAGATGCCCGTGCCTGATTAGGAGCCTATCTCTGACAAAATGGGATACCCACAAGAAAATCATAACTCGGAAGGTCTATGGACTCAGGGAAAGCCTGCCAAAATTGCGACAAAGGAGAGTGACCTTGACACAGGTCAAGGTTTCCAGGAGTGTAAGCTTGTGCAATAGCTTCAGAAGCAGTTATTCCCAAAATTGCAAATGCATACTTTTGTAGGTGATTCTACCTTGTAAGGCGATATGAGTCTTTACATTGGGTCCTTCTGTAGGCGTTTCAGCAGTTCTCAGAGCGATAGTTTTCGTTTTCATATCACAACACAAACACAAATACACCCACGAGCACACACCCAAAACACCACACACACAAGCAAGGGCAACAAGATAACAGCAAGATCTCAATCTGTTTGAAGATATGAGCTCCAATGTCCCTACAAGACTGTATGTAACAAATAACGTTCTGGTTGGCGGCTGGAATACGAACATAGTCGTTCTATTTGCCTCCTTTATTTATGCTGCAATATGGATAGCACATGACGGATGCGTCGAAATTTCTTTTTTGCGAAGAACCTTTTTTCACGTTTGCCGGACGTGTCATTTTAGAGCTTCTTTTTGGTTGATTACAATATGTCACTGTCTAAGGTTACATTAGTTTTAAAATGCTTAATGCTTTTTAAAAGTATTAATGAAGTACAGATTTGTAAGATTTGTAATGTTGATAATTGTTTTGTGATGATTTTAGAAACGTCTTTGGCCAAGTAAATGTTTTCTCCTGCCGTTCGTTTAAATTTACTGAGTAATGTAAAACTACCTGATACAAAAAGGATATCACAATTGCATGTTGGCAGAGGAGTCATTGGAGACTGTAGAGTTCTGTCCTTCACGGTCTTGTCGTCTCGATACAACACAGTATCTTAGTCTCGCATTAGTCTGTCTCATTGCATACCTTGAATTTTTGAAAGAAATGTACAAGTAGTACTGGATCTGGATTTTTGGGTTTAAATCCAGCAAAACGGGGTCCAATCACGCTAGAGTATTATGTTTAGATGTGCAAGTCTAAATTTACTTGGCCCACAAAGTTCTTACCAATACCCCAAAACGAGACCATCGACACTGAAGGCCTCTAATTTGCATTATTCTTAGTATTTGCCATGTTGAACATGTTAGTGAGAACATCAATGATGAGTACCTGTTAAATTATCCTCGACAATACCCAAAAAACATAGGTCTTCGTCATCCTATGTGGGCAGATATGTGGACTATTGGCCAAGATATACCAAATATGGATTTAGATCGTGGCGACCCTATTTGGCATATTTGTTATCATTAGAAAGATTGGTTAATTTTCAAATGGTCCCACTTGATCTTGGACCCTAAAAACATAGGTCCAGTTCATTTATTTGTTCATTTATCAACCAGATTAGGTGAGATATGCGAACATTCTATTCTGTGGCTAATGTCGACCCTAATTTGCATATTACGGTCATTGTGGGGGACATCTGGTAATTTTTAAATGGTTCCATTCTTGATCTTGACCCTCGAAACATAGGCCCAGTACCTCATTTTTCAATTATCAACAGTATGGCTGAGATATATCGAAAATTTTTTGTCTGTAATGGCGATACTAATTGCCGAAATTTGATAAAAATGATACGTGGACACTTTTTGATTTTTAAAAAATTTTTTAATTTCATGTTTTTCACCTTTTTAGTCCTAATTTGACTGGACCACGGCGCACCTGTTTCGACCCTGTGTTGTTTCTACTGAATCATCTTACTTTCACATCAAGATTGAAGAGGCTATGCATGCACTGTAAATATCATCAATATACGATTATTGGATGCATTTTCCCAATCTTAAAGCAAATCACCACCATTTGACCACAGCGATTTTTTATGTTTTTTTTTGTATTTCCCCCAGCACCCTCCATGATAGGTTTTTTTCAGCAACCTGTGCCTAGTTTATTATTATTCATATCAAACAGACTGGAACATTGAGAACATAAACAGAACAACAAGGTCATAATCACGGACGTAACAAAAAAAATAAAGGGAACATGTTTTGTGTTGTATCTATGTGCCTGATATTCGGTCCTGTCTCAAAGAAATAAAAGGTTTTGTGAGAACTCCATATTTAAGAATTTGCTGATGCCCCAATTTTGCAATTGAAATAATTTGGTTGCATATACATTGAAATATCTTTTTACCATCTTTAAAGATAAAACTAATAAACATCAGGACTGATACAGCTTTAGGATAACAGATTGTTTAGGTTAACATTTCATTAACAACCATCCATATTCTATCACTATTTTGGCAGTTTAAAGAAAAATGAAAAAGTGGTAATATTTCTTTACATGCACGTCTCCATTTAATCTGTATTTGCCTTTACCATCTGTCTCTAGTAAATCTTGTTGGGTATACGTTAATTAGTATATTCAATTCAATGTTTAAGCCTAGCTTCCTTCGTGTTGTCAACTGTGCTTCCAAATTGTCTCCAATGAAACTCATATTCTGGAAATTTCCTTTCCCAAAAGGATTCACTATGCCTGATTGTTAAATTTGTTAGCTCATTTGCCTACATAATTTTGAGTACATTTCTAAAGGGTAAAAGAATGTTGCAAATGTTGCACCAAAAGGACGTTTTTCACGTTGATGATACTTATGTCTTTTGTTTCCAATTTTTGGCCCACAGCGGGTTGTAATACAAGGTAATCTAAAAGGACACCCCCGGGTTTGGGTATGTTTGTACTTAATCTGGGGGTAAAGTTAACAAACCACCATTATATCATACAAACTGCCAATGTAATGAAAGCAAGCTTTATCCATTGTTTAAAATAAAGAGTCTTCTAGAATTGTTTACATTCGTTATTCCAATGATTTCATTAAAGGGTCTTTAATTTCCGTTGAACTTTGAATGGGTTTACTTTTTAGCCATATATCGACAAGATTGTAGTAGAAGTTGGGCATATTAGCTTTCATGTTTGACACAAACTTCGTTACTGGTTTTATGATTACAGATTACATTTAAAATCTCAATGACTTAAATCATTTTTTGAAATTCATAAAGGGATGTTTTTCCAGGTTTTTTGACATGTTTGTCAGCTTTTGAGCCAAATAACTTCAAGGATCTTATAAAGGACGGAAGTGAATCATTTTTAGCCACCATTCTTATACTCTGATTTAATTGGGGTCATCCTCTTAACTCTCTCTGTAGTGGTCCCATACAAATTTGAAGAATGGTTGTATTTAAAGTGTTAAAATCTCATTGGGAATATTTAAGATACTCAAACAATGTCAATTGTGAGGAAAGTAAGCATTATATTACAGGAATCTTTCCAACCATACTTAGTTTTTTTTTCCCATAGTTGATAGTCTTCATAATCTTGTCCTTCCCTTTTTATCAATGTCATTTATTGATTTCGTACTACTAAACCATATACCAGTACTGTGAAATCATTGTTTGGAAATAATCCCATTTAAGATCATATAACAATTTTTGATTGTTTTAGTGTGAACCAAGCCCACATGGCTTCTGTCTTCATTTGGTTTTAATTTTCGTCCAACGAATCAAAATATAAAAACGTCTAAAATTTGAGAACTTCATAATATCAACTTTCATCTTGACAAAAAAGTATGACAAATAAGTTACTAATTATGTTTAATGTATTTTTGTATGTACCCAAAATGTTGGGTGTATAAATACGAGGAATACGAGAAAAGACGAGACTACGCATTGGACAATTTATAGATAGTAATATGGGATGTGATATGGGAAAAATCCGCCAAATGGCCACAGGACAGTTTTGAAAAATAAAGAAATAGCTTAAATCTGCTTTATATCGTACTTATTTTGTCATGATTGTTAAGGCGTAATTTTTAAGAAGTGATCAAAGAAGAAAGAAGTAGTAAACAAGTTAGGAATACTTAAATTTCAAACTCTGGCAGTGATAGGTTAAAACTCAAATTATAAATTTCCCACCATGCATGTGGCGGGTTTTCCCCAGTGGCATCACTATCCGCTGTCGATCTGAGATTCTAAGTGATTTGTACAACATCGCAAAACAGGAAGACTGTGGAATTCAATACGACCTGAACTTGATTAAGCCACATATAATTTGATTCGATCAATTTGCAAATCAAACTCGTCTTTGCCTAATAGCAGTTCTTTTCTTTGACAGCGTATCAGTTTGGTATTGAATGACCTTTAAAATATGTAACCGTATATTTCTATCTTTTCAAATAAGTAAACGTTTTGTTAGCCCATCAATTAGGTTAGTATGCCGTCTATAACTGGAACATTCTTGAATTTTTCTTTAATTTGGACATATTTTTCTGTATCAGGATGGAGTGTCCATGAAGTATCTGTATGATTGCAGCAACTAGAATTCACGAGAGGGAAAGAATGAGAGAGAGAGCGAGCGAGGGTGAGAGAGAGGGAGAGAGAGATAAATAGAGAGGAATTATGCGAGCGAGGGAGAGAGAGAGAGAGGGAGGGGGAGGAAGGGAAAGAGAGCGCTATTTTTTCAGATTTCGCACCAATGGTTAAGGGACATCAACAATCCTTGGACCCCACCCTTCACACTTCAACTATGAGATTTTGGTATTATTAAAGCACGTATGTTTCAATCTCATCGTCAAAAATGCACTGATTTTTCTCTCCATTAGGTGAAAAACACTACTACCCTTTCCAACACTACTACTGCTAATCAGTATAGATAACAAGTTCTGCCAATTGAAAGGGACTAAAACTCTTTACAAGATCCTAAACGCATGGGGAAAGATTCTTGTTTTCTGCTCTGCAACCGGTGAATTGGTGTTTGGATGTCATTATCAGTTGGCACATTGTTAATAAATCATTGATGAATCCGAAAGTTGAAATACTCAAGAAAATGTAGCATTAAGTTTGGCAAAAGGGATCATGATATTGATATTGTACATTGTCACAAACACAAGTTTAATGTGTGTTAAATCCCATCGAATGGCGAAAAAAAGCGGCGTGTCCTACAAAATTGGTCATATCTGGCGTATTATTAATCGAGTTCTTTTACATTTTTCAACATTTGGAAGTATATGAGATGTGTTTATAAAAACAACAAAAATCGATGATTATAGTGATGATTACGGTCAAGATCCATCTTTAAAGGAGAACCCGTACAACGAATAATATTAAAAACATATACACCCTAAAATTATTTTATTGACCAACATATTCGAGTGGGAAGAGAAAAATATGAACTAATAACCCTAACAATGAATTAAAACCATTCTAGTCTGACCATGTTGCTATTTAAAGTCGCGATTGCTGGTATAAACGTTTATGGATTACGACCGGACACGTTGAGGTCATACACCGCCCATAAGATAATACACATATGAAAGCGGCATTTGGTGACGATGTATGGACGCTACTGTGCCGTCCGGATCGCATAAACACAAATAAATATCACATATACAATGTAGCGCGACATTTTAAACTAGGCTATGGTCAGACAAAAACGCTTTAATTCGTTTATGGTATAAATTCCCGTTTTCACATGGAAAACCACATCCATATGTGTTCAATAATTGTTTTTAAAGCGTATATTGTGTAAGTTATCTTGAGACAAGTCTCCTTAATCCTTGCACAATTTTTTTGATTCAAGTAGTATATTGTAAATAGGGATACTAGGGACACCTTTAAGGGAAGCCAAGGTATATTACAATAGATGGACATTTTGGGTCATATCTTCCTAAATATTATTGTAACACCAGATATGCACGGTAAGTAGGCATTCGTAAATTAAAAACACTCATCGAATTCGATGATATTTGTCTAAGATGATACCGTCGTTACATTTATATCTTCTATTTTGAAGAAATTGACACAACATTCGCATGGCACTGCTGTGGAATTTTGCGTTACCGTTAGCTTAACTTCGCCCAATATTTTCTCAACTAATCGCACGATCGAATCAAAGAGTACACTCGTCTATACGCAGAGGTAATAGAATACCTACTATTGTTGTCTATTGACTGCCGAAATCAAATAAAAAGACCGCATTGGTGTCCTATACCGCAATCCATCTGTCAGTTCCGGTTGTTGGTTAACTCGCCCAGAGTGCAATCAAGAATGGCTGAAGGGTTTCCTTGGTGTCACAGACTCTCATTGGCCATAGCTAGAGCTTAACATCTCACGATCCACACCATTCGCTCTAGCAAACTTAACCCAAGATTTTTTTTTAATGTTTTTACTTTTTTTTATTTCCACCTTTTTTCTCTCGCTTTCCTTCCCTGCTCCTCTCTCATTGTCTCTATCTGATCATCTCCTACTTCTAATATATTTTTATCGTATTCAGTGATTAAGTAAAGTTTACGATGGCTCTTCATAATCCTGTGTTTGGTTTTAGCGGATTCGCCGTCGGATAAGCTTAAAACTAAGTTTTCCTCAGGATTAGCCCTGACTCGTTCAAGACAAATAAACTAGGAATGAAGACGTTGGTGAAGTTAAGTTGTAAGCAAGGCTCTGTTTAGAACCACAAGTAGGTCAGTATGTTTCATTCCAAGTTTATTTGCCTTGCAGAAGTCAGAGCTACTATTGACGAAAAATTGGCAGTTTTCATTTTGAATGACACCAACCTCTCAAAACCGGTAGTATCCACTAAATTGTAAAGTAAACATAATTTGTTGGATTCACTCTTTCACCTAGTTTACCTTTAATCAGTCACATTAAAAGAAAGATAGAAGAAGATAAAGCGATAGAAAAAAAAAACAAACAAAACATCATCTGACCATCTCGCCAAAGGCATATTCGTTTCTGGAAAAGCCGTGTTGTGCCTAAATAATGGTATATCGATTATTTCTGCTCAAAGAGAATATTATTCTTTCATTTGGCCTGCTTGTGTGATAGAAGCGTCAAGATTCTTCAACTGGACTGTCATGATCTCGTGTCATCAAAATGGGTGGCGACATACTTTTAGTGATAAGGGTTAAACATTAGATAAAGATGGATATCGGCAACCATTCAGTCAGGAAATATTGAATAGTCCTTAAAGGCATTTAAATACAAGCAACAGGTCTGGAGTGTAGTGCGAGTCATTTATAGATATTTATCTTTCCTTGAATATGCAACCTGCTTAATTGCATTACTTGTATTCTTTTATTATGTACATATCAAAAGTACTTTGGAGCATAGAGGTAGGAGGGGCAATACCAGTAAGTATCCAACTAGGGCAGTGCTGATCGGTTGGCGTCGAAATAGCCATTAACTTCCTTTTAAAACAAGTCCAGTTCTCCAATGATCTGTTGGATAGGTGGGGAGGGATTATCAATATCGTTTATTGAGCAAAATAGAAATGCAACTACACAATATACCTACATTATAAATTTTATGTTGATTTTTGTGACGCTTGAGATTTTTTTCAAACAGCAGAAACCACACTATCGAGTAAATCTTAATCATGGTCAAAAGGATGCTCCATTTTGGTTGAGGTTTATTCCACGTTTGGCTAAAAATTATGTGTAGGCTGTGTTAATAAAAATTCAGCTGAAAATTACATGCATTGAAAAAGAGTGGCAAAAACAAGCAACGCCTAAAATGCAAATATTTAAAGAAACCATGGATATAGAGAAATGTTTTCAACGAACTAAGTCTGCACACATAGATACTGCCTCAACGTTGCTTGCCGTTTTTTGCGAACCCATGTTTTTCGGACAAAATACATTCAACACCAAATAAAGTTTACAAAGTTTACAATTTAATTAAATTTGATTTAGAAAAATGAAAATAAAAAGTAAAGAAAGTATTTCGCATTTCGCAATGGATTTCTAATCTTTCGCAAGTTTTGAAATACGGGGATTAACACTCGATGTCCCGAAAAAATATTACAAATATTTAACAAGTTTAGAAATTGCTTTTTGTACATGAAAACAATAGCTCATTGTATCCCCTGTCATTGGTAAAAATGAAAATTTGCCTTTTCGGATATTGTAGATATGGTAAATTAACGTAAAGCCGCCAACCAAAAAACACATTGACCACGGTTATACAATTCTTCACGTTCACAGCAAAAAGTTATTGAGTTACTGTCATCTAAATGCTTAATAATCTTTTTTTCTAGAGTAACCTAATACCTATCACCTAATCCGTACAAACTGTTGTTGATAATATTTCTTAACAATAGTCAATTACAGTAGGCTGGCACTAGCGTACGTAACATGGGAAAGGGAAGAAGAAGAAGCGGACGATTGTCTCCTCCCCATGGGTCTGAAAATTTGCCTTTTCGGATATTGTAGATATGGTAAATTAACGTAAAGCCGCCAAAAACACATTGACCACGGTTATACAATTAATAACCTTTTTTTCTAGAGTAACCTAATACCTATCACCTAATCCGTACAAACTGTTGTTGATAATATTTCTTAAAGGTGATCCTCATTGCTCGGACGGCATATGTTAAGCTATATACCAATGGAAAGCGCGATTTTTATCGCGATTTTATATGTAACGGTATCATATTTATGCTACTCACGATTTTGTTACAAGAGCCAAAATGAAAATCGTCTTTCAAGCAACACCACTTCAGCGAAAGTCAATATTATTGACTTGGGCGCCGTGAGGTGGTGACGTCACCAATTGTGTAATCGTCTATGAGCTTCTATCCAAATATTACACAATTACACTGGCACTCGCCAGTGGTGGAAACAAAATCCCATTCACTTGTATCGCTCGCTTCTGCGCTTTCCGAAGACTTACCATTGTTTTCTCTAAAATTTGCTCAAATAAATCAGAATTATGAGCAATACAGATACAGATAACTATCTGGTAGATTTGATGGCTCTATCCCACAGAGAAGGCGGTTCGGTCGGCATTTTATACGTAGTGAATTTCTTGCTTCACAGTATTGCTGCAATTTATTGTGGTTAACAAATTGTCGCTTGTTAAAGTAATTACCGCCATGTTACGCCCGGAAAAAAGGTTTTTCAATAGCCATAATTGTGTGACTGTTTCCCAGGCTGAGAATAATAATAATAATAATAATAATAATGAGAGCTTTTGCGTGCTATATAAAACAGAAGGTCTCTATGACCTTTACAAAACAAAACTACACATTATGACTTAAATAACAATCTTAAACTACAAAAATAGCAACATGGCAAAAATGGGGGAGAATGACTGTTATGAAGTCAAGAAGACTGGGTTTTGACAAGTGTTTTGAAAACACTCAGAAGAGGTGCATGCGGATGTGGGAAATGGTAAAGGGTTCCACAAGGTTCGGAGCTTAGCAGCAAACAGAAAAAGCACGATGTCCATATGATGTTGAGAATCGTGGAGAAACAAGGGGGGATTGTAAATGTTGATGAGTTCTGATATATAAGCAGGTGATTGACCATTGATGGCTTTGTAAGTCAATAACAGAATCTTGTAGATGATGCGTTTTTCAACTGGTAACCAATGGAGTTCTTTCAAAATGCCTGATATGTGATCAAATTTCTTTTTTCCAGTAATGCGACGAGCAGCTGTGTTCTGGATGCGTTGAAGTTTTTCAATTTGAGAGTTAGGGAGACAATAAAGAAGGGAATTGCAACTATCAAGGCGCGAAAAGTAGATTAAGATATTTTCCGTTACTCCCCCTGATAGAGCCGTGTCACGCGGTTGTTTTTTACCACCACCCATGCTCCAGGGGCAGGTCTCCCTCACTAACCTCAAAGGTTTTTCATGCTCCAGGAGCATGAGCGGTGGTCAAAATCGCACACTATCGTGTAAACATGCTCAAAGCTGGCGTCTGAGCTCTGCTTGCTACTCACGATTCATCGTAAGCGGTGAGAATTCAAGCGATTTTTTCACATTTTTTTTCCTGCACACTTATGAAGCCGGGGATTATAATTACCAATCCTACAGAGATCAGGACATGTCAACCAACATTTACGCTATAATTGGCGGAAATTCAACACAGGAGAAGAGGAGCGACTTTGGGGTTCTTTACATTGGAAGATGCATAGCGCAACCAGACTTACACAATCGCCTACGTCACACTAATTTGCCAAGGTCAGAGAAGGAAATCTTAAGCGTATTTTTGGGGTAAAATCACACGAATATAGGTTAGTTGTTTTTGGTTTATAGCGGGCCTATATTACACTATTATTTTTTTTTTTTTTTTTTTTGAAATATTATTTTTTGGCATCCTGAAGTCCATAAGCTTCATTGGTATATAGCTTAATATAATGCCGTCCGAGCAATGAGGATCCCCTTTAACATAGCCAATTTATATACAGTCGGCTGGCACTGGCGTAACTGGCCAAGGAAGGCGGACGCATTGTCCCCCTCCCCATGGTTCTGACCAGAAATAAAGCTTAAAGCGTCAACGCACATTTTCACAAAATAAGAAATTTCTTCAATTTGCTCTCATATGATAGTCTAGGCCATTGGAAGAATAGAGATACATTTTACACATAAAAATAACATACTAAAAACAGATGTTAGTAAGAGGGTAAAGACATAGATGTAATTTGTAGGCTAACCTTTAGGTTTTCCATACCTGTAATCAACAAATGTGTGCATTACATGAATATCATAGACTCATACGTATTGATATTAAAAAACACAAGGACCCACAGACCAGTCAAACCAGTGTCATGCCGTGGGAATCATGCATACAGCGTGTTTTCTTGTGGTAAATGCCATTTTCCCTCGTCTGCTGAAATAATGTCGCCGGCGCAACATTAATTATAAAATCGTTCTGTTTACCAAGGATGCTGATTTGGGCTAATCATTCAAGCGTGAAAGGCTACTGTATACAGAAAGCTTTACAAACCAGCAAAAAATATAGATTTTGGACACAATCTTGAGGGCGCACTATTTTCAAAATATGCAAGTGTCTCTTTAAGCTCCGGGAAACAGGGCAAGGTGGGGGAAAAGGGCAAGAAGAAGGGAGTAAAGAAAAGAAAGGATTGGATGCAAAGGAAAAGGCATACATATACACGTTGAATGGGTTTCTTTGTGTTAGGTTCCCGGTAATGTTCAATATTGATTCCCCAAATTAACCCCCCAGCAGATTTATGAAGTCGTCAAGTGAAAAAATGTGGGTCAAACCGACTGTTGCATGCAGGTACTAGTACCTATGTTAGTAAATTATTTGCATTAAATTTCCGCAAAAAGATATGTGAAAAATTCGGACCATTCGTTGAATAATGCATCAACGTTGGGTGTAAGATTCCAATTGTTATTGATTTCAGAATAATGAAAGAGTTTTGACATTTCTTGATATGTGAAGGTTTACACAAAGGTATCAAAGCAAGCAAAGAATGTTATGATGCAATGTCATCTAAAGTGTCTTTGGCCATATTCCACAAACAGTGATTCCGTGGACAGAGTGAAAAATGTGTATCTTTAAGTTAGCAAATTTTCTCAATGCCGTATCTTCGGTTGCATTTATAAAATAGCTGTAGAAAAATCAAACAAAACGAGTGGAAATCTTTTTGACTCACCCAGTACATTGTTAATCCTAAACAATGCTTCAAGATTACGTGAAGTCTAATTAGACAGAAGAGAATGTGATTGCTGAAACCACCATTTCACCAACGTCTAAATTGTTTTGTCTGAGATTTGTTTATGTCAAAACGAGGTGCTGTTCATATGTCTTAAGGGAGGTAAGTGCGATAATGAAAATGCGGAAGAGTATTAACCGTCCTGAAGCAAGGTAGGTTATAGACGGCACATCAATAGCCATTCAAGAAAATAATCTACAAAACACAAGATTCTTGTGTTTAATACAATTATTCACTCATTCAGAAAACTAACTTCTGATCTGCTGTTTTTAAGACAAGAAATCCACTCATAATGTAGAAGAAAAACGCCGTCTCATTTTGTCATTGATTTATATTCATGTTCTTGTATTCATCGTTCATAATGTAACCGGTAAAAAACATGCTCAAAGCTGCCAACTTTTTCAATAGTGTCCTGTAGTATAAGTGAGTTAATGGTATTCTGACCTAAATGAGATAATTTGGATTCTATTGCTTTGGAGGTACAGAAAATTGTTTTTACAGAGTGACACTTAAATTACCATATCTCTGGAACCGCACAAGTGGCAAATTAGTTTGCGCAAATGATGCTCAGAAAAGAAAATGAACATTCTTTGTCACCGTAGAGCCAGTTTTATAGATATCATTCGTTTTTAAACTACAAATTGAGGGTGATTGGAATAAGACTCATACATATTACTAAGCTACTGAGGGCTTCTATTTTATAGGTAAAAAAGAAAAACGCGCACCCCAGAATTTCATTACACCTTGCGCCTACATTACGGCAGTAAAGTCCTCCTCGGCAGAGTTTTCATCAATATACGATTAACTCACCATTAACCTATCGCAAACCCTCAAAATGAGCTTAAAGCCAATTATAGCACATTATTTTGAAGAGCGCCCATATTTTACAAAATGTCTTGAGATTAGAGGATTTTTTTTGTTTTTTGCAGTTGTTTGGTAATTGTCCAGTAATTTTAACTAGTTGAAAGTAGAAAACTCATTTGAATAGAAAGGACATTTGTATTAGCAATCAAAAATATGCTATGGAAAACCCAAATTCTATCCATCCGTTATGATTTTTTAAGCTTTTTGTGATAGTGACTTGTTACCGCCCCAAGAATATTAACAAATGATTTATTCATTTTGAGTAAGTAAGGTCATAAATTGCACATTAAAATATTATAAATTAGTCTAAATAATGTAATACAAAATCTACTGGTTCGTGTGCATACTGGTGTGGGTAAAGCAAATATAGAATGAACTAGAAGATCTAAGAAGGCTCAGAAAATAGGGAAAACTTCTGGAATGTACATGGACCTTTAGTGATTTCATTTAAAATGTGTTCATGAACTTCTGAATCATGGTGGCGCCACTGCTGCCATAATTACACAGTCAGTGAGTAGCTGCTATGAAATACTAATGATCGCAACCATTGGAATACTAGAGGCATTTCCAGCTATGAGGTAATGTGACTATATTTAGCAACATGACTCATTCTAGAGAGGACCAGATCCGTCTAGTATTGTTTGAGAGGATATATAAAGGCCCCTGGTGAGAGAAGATGAGTCAGAGTTTAATACCATCCATGCTCCAAAGGTATTAGCAGAGTTCCAAAGCATAGTGACTCCAGTGGTTCCAAGTTAGTGACAGTGGACCAGTAAAACTGTCTTCCTATAGTGGGACATTGTCATCGTAGTCTCAGCTCCAACCGTTTTCGTCCGATTGTGTAGCCATCCTCGGTTTCCGTATTTCGTTGCCTCCCTGGTTACCAAGGATAAACAGCTACAGAACTTTTGGACTTATAATTAGTCGGACCTCCAAGTTTCGGTTAGTAATTAGAAGTGGTTTCTTCAGTAGGACAAGTAGTCAGTGGTGCGACACGTCCCCACTATTGGAATTGGAGTCTTTGCGCTGGAATATTCGCAGGACTCTTTGCAAAGTTCGGCATCTTAATTGTAATATTGCTGCAGCCCGTGTCGCGGCACACACCAGGTAGTAGGTTTAGTAGTGTCATAATAACAACTTTATTATAGTTAATCTTTGATTATTGATACTAATCGATGTTTGAATGGACTTGATTTTTTAAACACACAATTAAAAATAAATACTTTGTTCTAAAAGTTGTAATCAAGTTTCACAGTGTATTGTTAGTTATTCAGGAGTTTTGAATCCGTTAGTTTTGAGGTGGTTTTGGCATTGGTCAAGGGGACAGAAACAAAATTGGGGGCTCGGCCGGGGAAGGAACTACACTGGTATTAAAAAAAATATAAAATAAATACAGTAAAATATTGAACAAAAATTTTGATTGGGTGGTTTAATTTTGATACTGTGCTATATAGTGTTATTTGTGAAGAAGCTTTCCGTTCATACACAATGGCGTTTAACGCAGAAGAGTTTGTCAAAAGATGTACGTGGGAGAAGTTTGAGTGCTCAAAAAGGCCAGATTTTTTAATTGGAATTGGCCGAGTATTATGGGATGTAAGTTAAGCATTATATGAGAAAACAGTTAATTAAAAAACAGTTGATAACACATCTTGTTGAGGAAGATTTACTAGGCGAGGGATGTGTGGAAAAAAAATTTCGTGGAAATCAGGATTGATGTCAGATAGTTGCTTGAAAATGAAACAGTTGGAGATGCAAAAGCAATTAGAAATGGCCCAAATACAATGAAGAGACAGAGAAAGAAAGACAAGATATGTTGTTTTTAGAACAGCGAAGTTGAAAAGGAGGAAAGGGAAAGGCAAATAAGTTGGCTTTAAAGCTGGAGTTAGAGAAGGAAAACTGAAATTGACAAGGCACTCAAACAACAAGAACTAGATGCCAAAGTACAAAGAACAAAACGAAAAAGAGAGAAGAAGGTCTTAGAATGGAGGAAAGAATTAAGTTGGCAGAAATTGAAGCCCAAAACAAATTAGAACAAGAAAAGTTAGACAAGGGCACATCAGGCTCTTCACACTCAGGTTTTGATTGCACCCAGGAAAATCAAATTAGTTCCAACATTTAGGGAACAGAAGTTGAACAAGATTTTTTGCAATTCGAGAAGATTGCCGGAAGTATGGAAGTGGCCCAAAGAGCAAGGACAACATTGCTTCAGACTTGTTTATGGGAAGAAGCTAGAGAGATCTAATCGTCCCTATCGAAGTGATCAGTGCAGTGATTATGAAAAGTGTTAAAGCAGTCTATTCTTAAGGCCTTATGAGTTAGTGCCTGAGGTGTATAGGCAAAAAATTTCGGAGTGCGAAAAAAACTTGCGATCCAAAATCAGTTGCGTAGCTAGAGTTCAGGAAACAATGTTAGATAGGTGGCTACATTCCAAGGACGGTGATGAAACAAGACTTCATTCAACTTAGGCAGTTGGTTTTAATGAGCAGTTCAAAAAGTTGCATATGCCGACATAAAAACTCATTTGGATGAACGCGATTATCAAAGATTTGAAAAAGGTTTTTTTTTTTTTTTTTTTTTTCACAGCAACAATAGCAGATGATTACGCACATCACACATAGTTGAGTTCCAGCAATAGTACGGGTGGGCCTAATAGGTCAAGTCAGATTAAAAGAGTTTTTTTTAACTCAAAATAGCCTTACCAAAGTAGTCATTCCAAAGTCATGGTACTACTAAAGTAGGAAAAAGTCAGTCAGTTCCTCCAGTCAGGGGAATATGGGTCCTTCTAGTACCAACCAAAGTAAGGGGGGATGGTTTTAAGTCAGATATAACTTCCACATATTGCAAGGATTCAGGTCATGTATGGGAACGCTGTTGGAAGTTTATGGGAAAGCAGAGATGGCATGATTTTAGCAGAAGTCTGCCCCCACAGGTTGTGCTGTGTCCCTTCGACCACAAGTAGTTCCAGCTATTAAACAGAAAGATGTGATGCTGAGAAAGTTAGGGAAAAGACTTTGAACCATTTGTTTTTGGAGGGTTCAGTGTCGCTTGATGTGAAAAGTTGTTCCAAAACCTATAAAGATCATGCGTGATAGTGTTGTGCCCAGTCAGTATTTTGGAGGGTCATGCCTTTAGTGAAGTTAGTGCAACAGGTGAAAATGCTTGGATCCAAGGTATAGGTATGGAGGTTATTAGTGTCCCTCTTTACAAGGTGATTTGAGAGTTGAGTGGCTCAGATCAGTCCATAGTAGGAGTAAGGCCTGAACGTCCAGTCGCAAAGGTGTTTCAATGTTATTAGGGAATGATTTGGCAGGCGGGGAAAGTTACATCCCGAACCAATTGTTACCCACAATCCATGCACAGAAATAGATAGTGAGGATAAGAATAGTACAGTCTATCCAGCCTGTGGAGTTACTAGGAGTATGGCTAGGCAAGCCATGCTTGAAGCAAATAGTGATAGGAAGAAGGAAGACCTTGTCCTAATTTAGATTAAGGAACACGTTCCTGACAAAATTAGATGACAGGTCAACGTCCTTTTCAGGGGAGATAGTTTCTCCAAAACAAGAGTCCGGCCCCTGAGCAAGTGCATAGTGGGGATATTGATGATGATCCCTTAAGTCACAAAAGTTAGTTCTGAACAGGAGGATGATCCTGCACTCAAGAATCTTAGTCAAAGGGCAGTAACCCTGCCGGAGTCTGCAGGACGTTCCTGTGTGTTTTTTACAAACCACAATGGGTGTTGTGCTGATGAGGAGGAAACGGAACGGCCACCTGATGCTCCTGCAAATTATGAGTGGAAAGTTGTTCATCAGGTAGCTGCTCCCCCAAAGGTGGTATCACAGGGAAGTTCATCAGCATGCCCTGATAGTCCTATGGCCAGGTCATTTAGGAGTCAAAAAGACAAATGATAGATTTTTGAACACACTTGGTGGCCTACACTTCGTAAAGGAGGTTTTCGGAAATACTCGTAGATCGTGTCTACTTGTCAAGTCGGGTTGGCACGCCAATCGAAAATACCCCGCCCGCTCCTCTGAACCGATACCGGCAGTAGGAGAGCCATTAGTAGGGTCATAGTTGACTGTGTCGGACCTCTCCCTAGGACTAGGTCAGGTATTATTCAGTACCTACTTTACTTACATGTGTGCCTTACCAGTTCCTGAAGCCATTTACCCTTAGGAGATTAAGGCTTAAAACGTAGTTGAGCTTTGACAAGTTTTTCAATATTGTAGGCCTACGAAGTCATTCAGTCAGAGAGGGGTCACATTTTAAATCTGGCCTATTTCAGCAAGTGATGTTATAGTTAGGGAAGTAGAACAGTATCTGTACAGGCCTTACATGCCGAGTCCCAAGGAGCTTTAGAAAGATTCCATCAAACTCTATAAAGAATATGTTAGGACTTACTGTTTTGGAATTTGAGAAGGCCTGGGACTGGGAAGAGGGATTTCACTTGTTATTGTTTGCTGCAAGGGAAACAGTTCAAGAAACCCTAGGATTCAGTCCGTGAGTTAGTTTTTGGACGTACAGTTCGCGGTCCCTTAAAACTCCTTAAAGGAGAAAGGGCTGAATGATGAAAACTGACACCACTTAAAACCTTTTGGAAATGTTCCAAATTTAAAGTATAGGCTCAATAGGGCAAATGAAGTTGCCAGGGAGAATTAAGCCAAGCCCAGACCACATGAAGAAGTGGTAGACCAAGTGCCTAAGAAAGAGTCCGGGTCTTTAGGCCGGGGACAAGTGTTAGTATTGGTCCAATCCCTGGAATCCACTGCAGGCCAGTTACCATGGTCCCTATACAGTAGAGTCAAGGTAAATGAAAGTGAAGTGACTACATAGTCAAAAACGCCAGATAGGCGTAAAGAGTAGGCAAATTTTCAAAATATGTTGAAAGGAGTAGTTGTAGATAGAAAATGACGATTTGGCAGTGAAAACCAGTGGGCTCTGTTGTTAAGTCTTGATTGATAACCGTTACACGGGATGACAATATGAATGTGAGATTTCAAAATTAAAACAGTGATGACAAGCCGCATGACTATCCAATAAAGTTGCAAATTCAGCTGTGCTCCATGATTTGGATACAAAAGTAGGCCATCTTTCAGAAAATCAACCGGTGGAAATAAGGAGTTGAGTCATTGACTTTGAGGATAGTTTCCTGATGTCCCTATAGTAGAACCACTGCTGTTCTCATGATGTTGTTGTGGGTGATTGTGCACCGATGTTATATATAAAAGCACCCTACAGAGTAAATCCTATGGAGAAAGAGAAAGAACATCTCAACAAAGAGATAGAGTAAATGTTGGAAAATCAAATAATTGAAGCAAGCTAAAGTGAATGGAGTTCCCATGTATTTTGGTTCCAAACCTGATGGTTCCTAGGTTTGTGACCAGACTTCAGAAGGGTGTTAAATCAAGGTCAAAGACTCTGATTCATTTCCCAATACCTCGTATGATGATTGCATTGGACAAAAATTGGCACAATTCAACATGTACGTCAGCAAGTTGACCTTTGGACGTTTGAAGGGGTAGGGGTATTGGCAGGTTCCCTTACGATGTGCAAAAGAAAATTTCGGCCATTTTGCACGCCGGATGGTTTCAGTATCGGTTATTCCGTTTCGTTATGAAAAACGCACCGGCAAACCGTCAAGAATGGTAAATCATATAGTTGCGACATAGAAGCTGTGAAGCCTATGTTGATGATTGCTTGTGTACAGTCAGTCTTGGGAACAACACATTGGGCAGCTCCCTCGCTTTGGTTCAGAAGTGGTAGAAACAAAAACTGGCCAGTAAATTTAGTAAAGAGGGAGTTTTGCCATGCCAGGGCAAACATATTTAGGCCATGTAGTAGGTCAAGGCAAGGTCAAGCCCGTCAAGGCTAAAGTTGAAGCAATTGAGAAGTTCCCAACGCCTAGTACCAGGAAAGAACTTCAGAATTCTAGGCTGGCTGGATTTTACAGGAAGTTTTGTCCACACTTTTGGATATTGCCAGTCCTTTGACAAATTTGCTAGCCAAAAATGTAAAATTTGTTTGGTCGCAGGAATGATGAAAATTAGTTTCCAAAAAATCAAAGCATAAGATTAGTGAACCGGTTCTGATTGCACCAGACTTCAGAGAACCATTAAAGTTGGACATAGATGCCAGTGACACAGGGTGTGGTGGAGTGGAAGTAGTCTGATGCAAGAAGGAGAAGACGGAATAGACCACCCTATTCGTATTTCTCCAAAGAAGTTAGTTTAACAAGCACCACAGGAAATTACTCCACTATTGAGAAGAGTGTCGTGTCTTATTTTGGATTAGGGCATTTGATGTTTTATTGGGCACCACAGTGCCACCCAGTGCTTGTTTTCAAAGATCACAACCCCCTCACCTTAGCTTCATCCACAGGATGAAACACAAAGAATATAGGTTCAGTGAGTGGAGTTTTTTGACCTCTTGCAAGAGTACAACAAGAAATCAGAAACATCAACGGGCAAGGATAATGTGATGGCTGATGCCTTATCCAGAATTGGTGTAGTTAATCAGAAACAAGTAAAAGATTTTAAAAAGGGGAAGTTTAACATTGTGAATAAGTTATGTATATGAAGTTTAACAAATTTAAGAGCCTTAAATAGGTAACGAAAGTTTGCTTTCAATCCCAAACTTTCTGTCTTTAAGGGGGAGGGTGTTACAGCCCCAAGAATAAACAAGTGATTTATTCATTTGGAGTAGATTCAGGTCATTAAATTAGCAAATAAAATTATAAATTAGTCTAAATAATTGTAATACAAAATATACCTGTTGCGTGTGCATAACGGTGTGAGGTTTAACCTAAGCAATAGAATGAACTAGAAGATCTCAGAAGAGCTCAGAAAAGAGGGGGAAGGGAGGAGGAAACTTCTGGAATGTACCTGGACCTTAGTGATTTCATGAAAATGTGCTTCACTGAAAATTCTCTGCATCATAGGGCGCACTGCCCTGCATAATTACAAGTCAGTGAGTAGCTGCTAAAATCCTAAATTAGGCAGTACATGGGAATAAATAGAGGCTTTCAAGATATGAGGTAAGGTAATGGACTTTATTAGACATACTCATATAGAGAGGACCAGATCATTCTAGTATTGTTTGAGAGGATATAGAAAGCCCTGGTGAGAGAAGATGAGTCAGGGTTACATACCATCATGCTCCAAGTTATTAACAGGAGTGTTCAAGCATAGTGAATTCCAGTGGTTCAAAGTAGGGACATGAAAGTAAACCAGGGTCTCCTATAGTGGAAATTGTCATAGTAGTCTTCAGCTCCATCAGTTTCGTCCGATTGTGCAGCCGTCCTCGGTTTCCGTATTTCGTGGCCTACGGAGTTATCCAAGGATAAACAGCTAAAGCACTTTGGACCTTATATTTAGTCGACCTCCAGCTTCGGGAGTCATTAGGAGCCGGTTTTCTTCAGTAAGGAAAAGTCGTTCCGTGACACGTCCCACTATTGGAAATTGGAGTTTACGCTGGAATATTCGCCAGGACTCTTTTGCAAGTTCGGCATCTAAATTGTAATCTCGCTGCAGACCGAGTCGCGGCACACACACAAGGTAGTAAGTTTAGTGTTCATAAAATTAAAACTTTATATAGATTAATCTTTGGATTATTGATACCTAATCGATGTTTGAATGAGATTGATTTAAACACACAATTAAAATAAATACTTTGTTCTAAAATTTCGTAATCAAGTTCATTCACCAGTGTATGTAGTTATTCCAGGAGGTTGAATCCGTCAGTTCTGAGGGGGTTTTGGCTTGGTCAAGGTGGACCGGAAAGACTTTTCAGGCTTTAACCATTCAGAGGTATAGTTTGAGTGCCAATTACCAACATAACGTGCCAATATATTTTTCTTCAAATTGGGGCGCTTCTTCATTTTCATATTATTAATGGGCGAAAGAAGAAAACATGAAATTTTGTGTTTGTGCGTTGGTACCTGCGGTCCGGTGTTTGTGTCTTTCTAGGGCTTTCTGCCAATTCTTATTGACCTACATCTTAAATCAACTCCTATTTTAACCAGAAACCTATTCAGACGTAGCCTTAAACGATACACAACTCATTAGCGACGGGTTGGTCTATTTGATTCTCTTAACAAGAGAGCCAACTATCGGGTGATGTATAGGTCGCTAGAATTCGCAATAATATGCCCTGAGCGTGTGCTTTAAAACCTATAAAGAGCATCTGAAACGGTGATGCACAAAATTATCCCCCCTGTAAATATGAAAACAAACTGTAATACCTGTTTACGTCTTGTATTAGAGTTTTTATGGTGCCATTTCCACTGATACCTGTCAAATTCAATGACTTCGGCTTCTTTGTTATAGCACGTTCAATGGAAGTTGGCACAGTAAAATTTCCATCAATCTGACACTTCTACGCGCGAAACAAATACAATGACACGTCAAGTACCTTCACTACCGAAAAATAACGATCACGTGGCAATTTCTTTTCGCTACCGACCGTTATTCAAAGTTTACCCATGGTTTGGGCAATCGCGCTGGAACGTCGAAAAGACTGCGAGAGTTTTAGAAATTTTACACACTATTATGTCGAAAATGCAAGTCGTATTTGACGTCGTTCTTAAAACGTCGATTCCATTGTGCATTTTCGACGTAACTTTATAAAAAACCGTTCGACCTGTTTTCGACGTGCCGCTGGGTACCTTTGGAATACGCATAAAATTGTATTACTCCAGCATTTTTTTTTTTCAAAAAACAAAAACAAACAACAATCAACAAACAAAAGAAATTAATATAAATATTCAAAAGTTAATGTTTATAGTGAAAAAATAATTGTTAGTAATATTTCTAATGGACTGTGGATTTAACACAAGCAAGTAACACCTGAAATTTGCATAGTGATTGTTTTCTATGCACCGTTTACAACCTATTTATGTCCTAAAATGCAAATCGATTGACGTCGTTCTTAAAACGACAACGTCGATTCAATGTTGCATTTCACGTACTTTATAAAAGTGGACCTGTTTTCGACGTGCCACCGCTGGGTACCTTTGGAATACCATTAAAATATGTTACTCCTACTCCCAGCATTTTTTTTCAAACAACAAAAAACAAACAAACAATCAAACAAACAAAAGAAATATAAGTATAAATAATTAAAAAAGTTAATGTTTATAGTGAAAAATAATTGTCTAGTAATATTTGCTAATGGAACTGGGGATTTAACACAAGCAAGTACACCTGAGATTTGCGAATAGTGATTGTTTTCTATGCAACAGTTACCCACAGAAAATGGTGCTTTGTCTGAAAAAATGGTGCAGTGGCGTATCTAGATTTCTGTCCATCCTTCATCTTACGCCGCTTGTCCGTTGGGAATATGGAGTCGTATTGGATCTATGGATACACGTTTTCAATACCTTCACTTTTTCGTGTAGACTTTAAACTGTCATCATTTTGGCACACATATTTGGTAAATATACGATATTGTACATATAATGTTTCTCCTCTGTTTTTGCTATTGAGATACATAATTACACGCATGTGTAAGATTCTGGCCAGAAATCACGCTCCAGTACCATAATCAATTTAATTTATCTCATAAGGCAGCTATTCACTATTTTCTACTTCAATCGCCCAACTCCTGATTGTTCATTGCAATCTCTATCTCTGAAGTAAATTTTAACGATTGGAGCTAGGACTCAAACCCACGACCTTTGGATTAATAGATAAACGCCTACACACGAACGCCACGCAGTCCGAGCTGGCAGAAAGTAGTTGTTTTGAAAAACACATTACACATTAAAGGAATAAAGCGCACATATAATCATGAAGAGCGCCGCTATGAGACGGTTGAAAATATATGCTCCAGTAGCAGGTTATCGGACCAAAATCTCACATTAGTTTATTACACCAAATTTGACGACCGATTCTAACACGTGAAAACGGATTGATTTGTGCAAGCCACTTCGAACACCTGGTTGGGAAGGCGGGCTGGTGTAGTGGTTCATCCACTTGCTTCACCAATGCGATCCGGGTTCAGTCCCCTGCGCAGCCAGTGTCGTATGTGTATTTGGTTGCGATCCATAGCGTTTCCTGCGCATGTAAAATCAGACCCTTCTCAATTGAAGCCTTCCTGGTCGTGCCATATTTACTCGTTGTGTTGTAACAGCCTAAGGCGCTCCACAACGGCACCTGAGCACTTCTGTGGAATTGTCTTGCGTTTTAAGAATTAAATATTGTTTGGGACAGAACTTGGGGCTCTGTTTTATCAGATCTGCAAACCCCAAATTTTCATGATACAAAGCAACGGAAAATAGGCTATAGGTCAAAACAAGCAAACAAACATACACAAGAGAAAAACAAACAAGAAATGGAAAGAACCCTCTTTTCAGCCAAGTACCTGATTCGTAACACCTAATACTAAATTTACAAAGAGCCTTATGTTTGTGAGTAATCAAGCTGATTTTAATTTGTCAGTAGTTCAGATGCTAAAAACTGTTGCGTTCTAACCGGTTTACTGCGCCTCATAACCAGTTTTACTTATCTGGTATGCGACGTCTACCTCAATGTTTTCATGTGTGTACAATTTCCAACTTTCCCAGCTTGTTTCGTTTCCGTTTATTTTTTGCTTGGAAAGTGCCCAATGTTTTATTTAGCATGTAACGGAACGGTCTTAAGTGTGTTGCTTCATAATTATTTATTTTATGCTTTGCTTTTTTAAACACATGTGTGATAAATGCAATTTTAATTGATAGAATGATATAAATAATTGTTATCTGCGAAAGATACCTAAGGGTATACAAGGATAGTGACACTGATAAGCCGTTTTTCAAAATATCCTCTTTACGGTATCTATTTTATGCCACCATTATTGTATAACATTATTTAGCCTTTGGCCGGTAACAAAAAGACCATACATAAGAGTGTATAAAATGTAACCTACTTGACAAAAAGTGCCATCGTATATGAAATACCTCGGATTAAACCAAATAGAAATCGATTATATGACCAAATAAATGTGCATGCAAGTGATACTCAAAAGTAGGTTTTTTATTAACTTTGGACAAAATTGACACAATTGACCTAAAAAAGATTTGAACAAATTTAAAACAGCATGTAGGCGTTGGGTGGGCAGAAATTCACATGACTCGCCATTTCTGTTATGAAAACAGTTTGAATCAAAATCGCAGAGCACTTATAATTATTATTTGTTTTCTTTTACTTAATTAATTGCCATTTAAATATTATTAGGTTTATTCACTCGAAAAATTCTCTAACCATAATTAATTCGTAAAAAACGCATCAAACTGAGAAAATATTTATTATTAATTTATTTCACAACTATTTTAGGCAGGGTAACCTATCCGACAAGGCTTTGATTTCAGTAGGGCCCTGCACTGTACAACAGATTACATGGTATAAAAAGGATAAATACAATCAAGTCATAAAAGTAAGTACATTAACTATATATATTATATACAATTTAAAAATATAAAAGATTTACACATAGAAAGACAAAATTAATACAACAAATATATGATTTCAGTTCTGCAGGAGCCAAGATGGAAGCACACTAAAACCAACTATTTAACAACTTCAAATTCTTTTTAATTTCTGTTAAAAGACGTACAAGTATTGCTATTCCTAATATTATAGATAAAACTTCCATAGCACAGAACCTTTGTAGTGAAATTTTAATTTTGTACGCAGAGTTTGTATAAATCTTGGAATATAGAGATCGACAGCTTTACTATGCCTTCGTACGAGAGAATGACAACATCTTTAACATAATTAAAAACATCTGCAAGGGATGATGGTGCCAGACCATTAATAACTTTGTACATCATTGCCACCACGTAACATAATGAATACGACTACGAATATCTATAAAACCAAAGAGATTTCAACATGTCATTAATGTGTGTACGAAATGGGCACTTAAAATTATTGCGCAGCAGTATTTTTGGAGTTTCTGAAGTTGGTTCAAATTTAATCCCCGCAAATTACCCAAAACAAGAGAATCCATAATCCAAATGAGGGTAAAAAATGGTGTTATAAATTGTAAAAGTGAATTATGTGGCACAAACGGTTTTATCCTTCTTAAACACCCAGAACAAATTGCACATTTTACGACAAATATACTAACATGATCATCCCATTTCACGTTTGAATTAATGTTAATGCCAAGATCTTTAAAACGAATTAACCATGTCAATTGAATACCATTCATGGACAACACTTACATTATTGATTTTACCTGTTTTGGTAGGAGAGTAAAGTACCAAGTAACATAACTTGGTATTGCTAATATTCACTTTCATTTATGTTATCATCAAGCCTTGACTAAGAGAAGCAGCTCTATTTATTTAAACATTTTTAAAATAGTATTAACATTCATGACAATAATAATCATGTATCATCGGGCATACATATCAACAGTAGAATTTAGAATGTTGCTTGGCTATCATACATAAATATCAAAGGAAATAAAAGAGGACCAAGTATAGAAACCTTGTGGAACACCTGCCAAAATGGTATTACGTGGTTGAAATAGACCATTAATGAAACACATTGTGGCACGGTCGCTAAGATAAGACTTGAAACCACTTATTTTCATTTCCAACATACCAAATGTGCTCAACTTATTAATCAGGAGCTTATGGTTTACCATATCGAAAGCCTTTACTTAGGTCAACACACTGCACCGACATGTTTACCCTGGTCATTTCCTTATATTCCACTTATCAGGTTTTAATAGAGCAGTAACAGGTGGAGTGTTGGTTGCGAAAGCCAGACTGGACCATATACATTAAATTTGTTGGCACGAGTGAATCATACCTAATAGCTGATTATGGACAAATTTGTTCGAGAAGAATTTTGGAGCAAACTGGAAGTATGGATTATAGGTCTATAGATAGTTGGGAAAGTCGTCTTGTTGCCCTTTTGTATTATTGGTGGTTACTCTAGCAATATTAAGTTCATCTGGCACAAACCTTGAATGAGAGACCATATAAAAATTTTACACAAAATGGGGCAATTGCTGAAGAACCAAATTTGATTAGCTTAGTACATACATTGTCAAGACCACTTAATTTTATTTGGCATAATGGCATTAAGTTCCTCATAACTTGACCAACTGAGATCTCAGAGAAGGTAAAACTTATTATTAAACTTCGGATCATCTTGACTTTGACTATTGACATCAGTATGGTTTATGCACACCAGTTACACCAACATGGTAAAGTGATTATGAATCATAGCCAAAATTCAATATTACTTCTGAGTAGACAGGAAGAATACTAGTATGGCCTTTTTTATCGGAAGTAATATTTTAACGTTTTTCCACATTTTCTTATTATCACCAGCAGCATTTTAATGCATTGAATAGTATCTCTTTACTTTTTCAAAATCATATATGAACCTTATTTTTTTAAGTTCATTGTATTTTCCCCAGTGATAGTACAACCAGTAACATGTATGCTTTTTTGTGGTGAAAATCCCTCTCATGCATGGTTGTCAAAAATATCATTGCGATTTTCAAGCCACGGACACACACGCTGTTTAAATCTGCATGAACATCACAAATAGCAGTGATTTGTCAACAAATTACACCCCGCTTGCGGTGACTGGGCGAGAAGAGTCATCGATTTCCCACTTAACACCAATTAGGATCATTGACAAAAGATCACAATATTGAAGTTCTTCAAACTTCTAAATACCTTTTCCAACATGTTTATGACTTGTATACTACCTGCATTGTTATAATGCGGATTCTCAAGATGATAGTTTCAATGAGACTATGATCCACCTTAAGGAGTGAGTGGACAATCAGTATTAGGACCAATATGGAGTTTGTTCGTCAAGATTACATCAATTAATTTTATCTACTTGGGTTTTCGTGGTAGGTTTCTTAACGAGCTGGTTCAAATTATACAATTCCATAAAATCAGACAGTTGCCGTGTAGCAATGTCTTTTTTGAGAAAGTCACAATTTAGAATCACCTAAGAGCACAATTTCTTTATTATCAATAACTAAACCCTCCCTATTCCTTTAGCAACATCAAAAAAATTAAAATCATCCTTTTGGGTCGGTAAAGCATCCATACAATAGCTTTCCCTTCAGACCTTGGTGAAGTTCAACCCAAATGGATTCATTTTGACTTTTTCAAGATCATATCTTCTATCATATTTCAAGTCCCCTTAACATATATAGCTACAACACCACCGTTTCTATTTCGATCTTTGCGTTCACAAATATAGCCCGGTAATAATGATTTCACTCTTATGAACTGTGCTGTCTAGCCAGTCTCTGATAGGGTACAATATGTAGTTATTGGCTATCATCTTTACTCATCTTACTCATCAAAAAAAAAAAAAAAAAAAAGTTGCTTCATCGTTACTCAAATCTGGATCTGCAGTAGATATTTTTCTCTAGCTAACATCTAACTAACTAACTAACTTTAAAAGCATTATTAGATAATAATAATAATAATATAACTGGTTTATTTAATCTCGTATCGTAGCCGGTGGCCACATGCAGAGACATACAACAAACTAATCAAACAGACACAATGCAACTTCAGGCAGCAGCTTCATCAGTGCAATGTTGCAACATCCAAACAAACTAATCAAACACAAATACAACACACCGAATGGTAAGTGGAGAGCTTCAATGGTTCCTTTGTCCTTGCCAATCAAATGACCATGAAGAGAGTGGTAATTCTGAGTTTTAACCCAATATGCTTTAAAACCAAAGCAGAGTATTTCAGAAACTCAAAACTGTTACTACACAGCAAGATTCTTACTCCGGTACCGCGAGCTTAGCTTACTTCATGTGTACTCTTACTCTACTTCCGAGGTTCACCCCTTGACGCACTATGGATGCAGTACCTAAAGCTAAGTAACTTGCTAATACACATTCCTGGATGGATAGAAGTTATGTTTACTTAGCAGTACCCATCCATTGGTGTACTTCTGCATTTGCCTCTAGGTTGACTGACTGGTACCGATGTGAGCCACCAGTAGTGGAGTACCACTACAGGGTACTCCCCTACCGTCTACCTAGTAGGCAAGCACTTTGGACCATAGAGGGCGCCAACATTCCATTGTTTACTACTTTCTGGTCATTTTCAAGCTTAGCAACATCTATATTTGAGTTAATCATCACCAAAACCCTTATATATGACATTTTGTGTCCCCACGTATAAAATTGTGACCAAATGTTAAATAATGGATAAAATTACTAAAATAATCACACAAGTTCAAGCCTCATTTGCAAGGGAGTACCCACGCATGTACTCCCGCATGGGTGACTAGTGGTTAAAGCTACGGCCTGTGTGTGTACCTAGTTGGATGGTTACCCCCACTGTTGCTGGCCGGCTATATAGTACCCATGCGGGTTGGGTACTCCGTAGCTACTTTAACAGGTACTCAAAGGTATTTCCCATGAAGAAATTGGTTGTGTAAGTTAAATATCCTTGAAGAATCTTTCATTTAACCACGGGTAACTTTCACATTCGCTTCCATAGTCCCACAGCATAACCTTTCCTTTCAATGTGCACACTAGAGCTTAGCAAGACGAATGTTGGGCTCTAAAGCCAATTTTGTTAGGACAGACAGCGGCAACTTTTGGCCGGAATTTTTGCGGAAGCCACGTGACTATTGGCAAAAATAAAAAACATTTTTAGCAATTGCGAAAGACATAGCGCCGCTCCGATCAGCACCTCACTCACGTCGTAGACACCGTAGTTGTTGCACGTATTTTAACTTGTTATCAACAATCAAATTTTCAATTTTTAACTTCTATTTTATAATTTTCTGATTTAATTTCTGAGTTGCTACGTTATTATGTTGTTCTCGCACGCGATATACGTTATATACCAATATGCCTCCAAAAAGAAGTCGTTTCAGCGCCATGACATCGGAACACAAGGAAAAGGCAGCGTCCGGACCTGCCGTTAATATGATGCAAAGGTGAGCATGGAGCAATTGATGAGGGTGAGTTAGTAACAGATTATGGTGCAAGTAGTACCGGCCCACAACCGCTCGCGTTGTGCTTGACAGTTTGGGCCTACCTCACCTGTTAGTCCTAAAGTCAAAAATCCATAAAGGGGAGTTTGTGGAGTGTAACTAGGAGCATTGCTTACCCCACCGGGTCTGCCCCATCCTCCGAGCCTGATTTTTCTTAGTACAATAGGGTCAAAGAATAATCCCTAGGTCAGGCAAATGCAAAAGTCGCCGACCATTGAAAGCATCGAGCAATGGACATCAGCGCTTATTATTTACATGAGTGTGTATCTAGAAGTACACCAGTCACGAGCTATTGAGATGTTGAAATATATAGATGCAATAAGGTCCGAGCTGCGCCCACAATTTGGTGGCTTTAGATGGCAAAGATACGATGTTCAATTCCGGCTTAAACAAGCTCATAACCCCTCACAATCTTGGGCAGTGATCGATAGCGAGCTTTGGTTAGGGTGTTTGTTAGCACAACACCAACAGGAATTTTCGTGCCCAGATCTCGGTCCCTTTCCCATCAGCAGCAATTTCGCGCTGCGATCCCCACCCCTTCAGGATTTCTGTTCCCTCCCAAAGCAACCGCCTCGGCATCCTGCTGGTGGGCAGTACAACAGAGCTGGCACATGTGAAACGCAAACTGCCATAACCACACCGATGCGCACAGTGTAGGCAATTCGGGTCCACCCAAACAAAGTCAACTGCGGTTCGGGTACCGGCTCAATGTCGAAGGGAAATTCTCCATTCACTAACCATTCGAAACTAAAACATTTTGCTGCAAAAGGTAGCACCAACACCAATTAAACTTGAGGTGCTAACTGCTAACTCACAGGTAAAACAATACCCACTTAAAAAAGATAGGGATACTGTGTTAAACGGTTTCAAACTTGGTTTTAGATTAGGTTCCAGTGTGAGAAAGGTTGCAAGAGAAGCCCCTTGCCTTAAATCTGCGCTAGAGAACCAGCGAATTGTCCAAATACAGGGGGGTAGTGAAAGAGGCAAAACTAGGGCGCATAGCTGGCCCATTTCATATACCGCTACAATAACTTCAATGTAGCCCATTGGGTACTGTGCCTAAGAAGAGCACGGCGATTTCCGACCATCTCCATCATTGGTCATTCCCGGCTGGGGCATCCATCATGTGTTTTCATCGATGAAAAATGTAATGCAGGGTCAAATACACTAGTTTTGATGATGCGGTTGACATGATTGCAGATCTATGTAATGAAGGCTCGGTTTTTATGGCCAGGCTGGATTTAAATCAGCATTTAGATTGCTTCCAGTCAGCCCATCTTGATTTCGCTTTTGCTAGCTTCAATTTCATTCAGGGGATTATTACCTAGACCGTTGCTTGCCAATGGGGTGCGCGATCAGTTGTCGGTTATTTGAAATGTTCAGTTGCTTTTTAGAATTCCACATCAAAAAGGTCACAGGTGGCAAATCGATCAGCAGGCCTTACCTTGATGATTACATCTTGGCACTGGGGTATCACATGATCATTGTAAGATGGCGATGATGACATTTCAAGAGGCTTGCGCAAATTTGGGGGTACCTATGCGCATGAAAATCAGACGGCCCATCCCATGTTTATCACATATCTTGGGCTTGAAATCGACAACAATTAGAAGGCAGGTACGCATCCCAAGCGATAAATTGGAAAAAACGAAGGTGGCCTTATTAATAATGCATTACAGGCTAAAAAATGACGTTGAAAACATTACAATCGCTAATTGGCTCACTGCACTGTGCTTTCCCTCTCAATGCAGTAGCCCAGGGAGAGCATTCTTGAGGCGGTTAATAAACCTAACCTGTCGGATTGGAAAACGTTATTACAAAGTCCGCAATTCTAATGGGGCAAAGAGTGATTTGCGTAGTGGAACTCATATTTTAATGGGTTTAATGGGTCCACGTTTCTTTTCAAGGCGAAACGTGGTTAGATTGTGAAAGTTTACAGTTGTCATACAGATGCAGCTTGTTCTTGGGTTTCAGGTGTATATTTTCACTAAGAAAGTACTCAAGGGAGGTGGCCCGGTGGGTGTTTAAGCATGAAATCTGTCAATCGCAGCTCTTGAGCTTTCCCCGAATCTAGGTTGCCATTAAGTGTGGGGCAAAGACCTCGCAAACACCCCTCCAGGGTTCATTTCAAATCAGACAATAAGCCACAGTAGCTATATTAACAACAAACGTCTCCCTGTAACACATTATGAATTGGTCCTTGACATTGTGCTTGTCGTGTTTACAATTGGAAACATTCCAATTAAAGCCATTTACATTGAAAGGGCAGGAATATGTTGTTGCAGATTTTTTATCTCGTTTTTTCAGATGGAGGGCTGCAAAAAGCACCCCAGACAAACAGAAACATGGAATGTGGTTCCAGCAAATATCTGGGGCGTCTTCAGTAGAACTGCCCGATTGTTAAGTGCTATCAGTAGACAAAATCCCAAAAAGCGTATAGAACTGCGTGGCAGGCGTATGCAAATATGCGAAGCGAGATAGAGAGGTGCGCCTCCTTGCCAATCACACGGGAGGAGCTGCTAGAATTTAGCGCTCATCTCCTTCACGGGCATGAAGGCCTCTACTATAGGCGCCTATGGTTTTGCAGGTTTAGCATTTCTTCACAAAAGAAATAATTTTTTAAAGGACCCCCTCTTGATTGCCTTGTGTGTGGCGAAAGAAATTCTAGCAGGTTTAAACGTGATCAACCAGGCGCGCCCGATGGCAGCCTCCCGTTAACCCTTGACCTATGGAAGCAAGCCATAGAGGGTTTTTGCAGGTACATGCTTTTCAATGTACGAAACTGCCTTTTTTTCACGCAGCCATGGTGTAGGCCTTTCTATGGGTTTTAAGATTCCGTGAGTTTACATCGGTGATTAGTAGTAACCATCAGAGAGGGTCATTGAACGTTGGTGACATTAATTGCGGACCTGCAAGCTAAAAAATCCAACAGTGTGTGCACGTTACTATTCGGTATTTTTAAGACAGCCCAACGGGGCGGCAAGTCAACCACAACTCATTAACCAGAAACAGACGACCCGCCACGTGCCCCAGTGAGGGCTGAAACGATATTAGGCACTGCGACCCCAGGGGATGGGCAGCTGTTCTGCATTTCTGACAAATCAGTCTGCTAACACACGTAGACCAATTATGGCGCTATCCTCAGAAATCTTTAGCTCTGCGAAGCACATAGGCAACGTAGGCATAACAACCCCTCGCTACAAGAATTGGGGCGTGTACGCATTTGCAATGGCAGGTTAATAGTGCTGAGGACTTCCTTCAACTGGAGGACTTTGGTCATCTTCCGCCTTATCATCGATATTAATGAATTATTGAATTATACTAAGTATAAGGCCGAGCAATGCGAATAGAAAAGCATGGAAATGTGTTTATTTAAAATATGTGTAATTTGCTAAACACAAATAGTTTAACATGTGTGGTTTCTTGTTTATTCATATAACATTAGATAATCTTATTGATAGTTGGAGACAGCTTGATCCACTGGGCGGCTCACTACTTGTTACCATGGGGTGAAACCGCCTTGAATTTCACCTTCCCAGCCGCCCGTGTTACATGGAAGGGGCTTCGTGGTGGTCACCTGTCAGATGTGCCATCGTTATTATGAGTTCAAGGGCAAAGACAAGGGAGAAACTGGCACGCGCCGGTCGTACTTATAATTCACATGGGTGGCAATGACCTATTGCGCTCGACATGGTATGGTTTAAACACTTCCTTTAATGGGGTTGTGAGTGAGTGTAGGCGTATGCTACCAAATACCATTCTTATTTGGTCAGACATTCCTCCCGCGGGCCGTGTATAAGGGAGCTCGTTCGCAAAAGGCGTCGAAAGCGCGTAAAGCAATAAACAGGACGGCTCGTGCCTTAATATTGAGCACGAGGGAAGGGTCATTAGGCACCCAAATTTTCATGGGAAAATCACGAAGCCTTTTCCGTGAAGACGGCGTTCATCTGGGGATAATGGGGCAGAAACTTTTCACGAGTGACATAGGAAAGGACCTTACTTCTTTCTCAGCAACATCCGGAAACCTGAGTTTATCCGGTGATATAGGTAGTGCCTTTGGTGGGGCACATTTTGTTTCGGCATTTTTTGGCCGTAAGGTTTTTGCCCTTATTCTTATTTCAGCAATTTCAAAGAGGTCAGTCTTACACTTAGAAATAAACTTGTAATTTGATTAGGTACTGGGCCTATCAGACCTTTTCAAAGATAATAGGTTTCAATGATTTTAATTACGCAATAAAGATTGACGAGCTCACGGTGAAACAGTTTTGCCTTTAGCATTTCAACTTCTAAAATATGTTTTATATCTCATATCCTTAGTTTTTAGGTTATGTCCTATGGGTTTACGTAAGCATGAATTTTTTAGTTTTTTCTTCTTGTTTCAAGTTCATGTGCATGGCGGTACACGGGCGTAAATAACCGCCTTGAGGAAACAAGTTGTTCATGCTTATTGTGCTGGACAAAGCATAACTCTAGCTTGACCCATTTTACCATCTGACCGTAATCTCGAAAAATATGAAATGAATGATGACGTGCAACAATGAAATAATCCACGGCCCATGGTCAAAATAAAATGTTAACTGTGTAACGGTGTTTATGTCAGTGTCCTTGTCCTAACATAGAAGCTTAGCAAGATCGAATGTTGGCTAAAGCCAATTTTGTTAGGACAGGCGCGGCAACTTTTGGCGGGAATTTTTGCGGAGCCACGGACTTGGCAAAAGCACCATTTTTAGCAATTGCGAAAGCCATAGCGCCGCTCCCGATCAAGCACCCTCACCTCACGTCGTAGACACGAGTTTGTTGCCACGGATTTTAACTTGTTATCAATTTTTTCCCACCACACCACCCTTTTACATGTTATTTAGTTGCTGTCGGTTTTTGGTTTTTTACGTTGAAGGTTCTCTGAGAGCTATGGTGACAGCCTCGGATTGACGTTCTTTTCCTTGAATGCGCGTGACATTATCTTCACAGGCTTCGAGTGACGTTCCTTTCCTTGAAAAGCGTGACATTATCTTCACTGGTTTCGAGTGACATATTTCCTCCTTGAGGTACCCGAAATTATCGTCGAGGTCCTCGAGTGACTTTTATAATTCCCCATTCGCGCCTGAAAGTTTCTTCAGGGCTTGGGTGACTTGAAATTTAAATTCAGGCCTTGATGTTGGTATTGGCCTTAGGTTTTTGCTTAATTCTATTTCAGCAAATTTCAAAGAGCAGGTCTTACACCTTAGATAGAAATAAACTTTATTTGAATTAGGTAACGATCAGATCCGTTTTCAAAGATAATAGGTTTCATGATTTAATTACGCAATAAAGATTGACGAGCTCACGGTGAAACAGTTTGCTTTAGCATTTAAACTCTAAATATGTTTAATATTTCATTCCTTAGTTTTTAGGTTATGTCCGATGGGGGTTACGTAAGCATGAATTTTTAGTTTTCTTCTTGTTTCAAGTTCATGGTGCATGGCGGTACACGGGCGTAAATAACCGCCTTGAGGAAACAAGTGTTCATGCTTATTGCTGGACAAGCATACTAGCTGGTACCATTTTACAATCGGACGTAATCTCGAAACAATAATGAAATGAATGATACGTGCAACAATGAAATAAAAGCCTACGGCACCATGGTCAAAATAAAATGTTAACTGTGTAACGGTGTTTATGTCAGTGTCTTGTCCTAACAAATGAAGAGGCATATAAACGACACGTTATCGCTTAATGCGTTTAGTAGTTTAACAATGAGAATGTTTGATCTACCTTAATGTAAAGGCACATGATTATTTTACACCTTTCGAGCATTCTACACGTTCCCACTAAGATATATAAATTTTGTAAAAAATTTTCCGTTGTTAAATATCTTTTTTATGTCAAAAACGTAAGTAAGAGTGTGAAATGAAACTGTCCAATCACACCCAATAGATACAATCCATTTGTCATTAGTCGACAACAAATGTTGGCAATATCTGTTAGCAATACTATTGCTTTTTATGGTGAGTACAAGCCGGTGTTCTTTGGATTGTGGCACTGTCTCTCATACACGACTCATTTCAGATCCACCAATCTTACACAATTATCAATGTGCCCCTCATTGAGATTTAAAAGATAGAATGTAATGTATGAAACAAAACAAAAGGTCACAATAGGCTAAACAAAATTACTACAACACAAAGCAATCAAATCACAGATTTGTGTGTTATTTTCCTGCGGAGATCAGAGCTTGACAAAGTTTGCTGGAAAGTGTATAAGAAGTCGATACCCTTATGTCCCAACGTACCTAATGAAAATGACTACAAGACTTACGAATTACCTCAAAAAGGAGGTAGCCTGTATTTTCTTAGATTTGCGGAGCAATTCCCATAAAAAACAATGCAGGGGTCCGTGATTTTGGCATCTGGGGACGTAGGGAGTATCCCTAACGTCTCTTAACTGCATTTAAATGCAACTTAAAAAATCACGGAGCGACCCCTCATTGGATCAGGGGGGAAAGTGCCCCTATATCTAACAAGACAAATAAACGCTACTCCAGGTTTTACGGTGATCGCCACATTTCCCTCTGTGTTAGGTATATTGCTCTATTAATCTTCTTAAGCATCGCAACCTGTAAATATTATGTCATCACCTATATTATAAGCTTAATTGGCGTCGGACCATTTTCATTTTGGCATTGTCATTGCAATATTAATTCGACACCACACCCCCCAAAGGAAATAACTTTCAAGCCCCAATTCACGATCAATAACGACCGCTTCCAGTCATCAACTGGTCCCTAATTGCCATGGGAGGAAGATCCTATGAAGCAATACAAACATAATCTAGCCAAACTGATATATAACTAATCACCCAAAGCGAAACCTTACAAAATGAAACGGTAATCTGTTGACGCATAATGGGAAGTCACTATGCTTGAAAATCTTTTCGAATTATACCGCTAAACAACAGAATTTATTTCTATGGGCACTTACCATTTCTTACTATATTAAACAGTCAAATGTTTGCCTTCGACGGATCAGACAACCATTAACGAATCCATAAGTTTTGTTCTCATTCAAACAGACTTTTATTTAGTTAGTATACTCACCTTTCTAAACTTTCCATCAAAAACAATTCTGTTGCACAACAACTGTACATAAAGGATATCGTTGAAGTGATTTGGTACACTCTTGTGTACACTGCTCTAACATCATCCTATTATTAGTATACAGTATGCCTTGGGCGCTGATAATCATGAAATCATAACAAAGCAAGCCAGTAAAACTGTTCTAAGAAGAGAAACGAACCTCGCCCGCAATCCCGGAGCTTGTTTAGTTCTTTTATTCAACGGCATTTTCACACTTTCAATGAACTGTTTGGCTCTGTCGGAAAAGTGTCCATAGTCTTACATTTAGCAAGTTGTGTTGCTGGCGGATAGATGTTGGTATCGTACACGAGTACAATGTCTTTAAAAACGTCCCTACCTTCGCAATTAATGTACCAGTTATTGTGCTGGGCCGAATGTTATTCTTTGGCGTCCTTTCTACTAAAAAACCACGTACGGGCCACCCACTGATGTTTAAATTTATATACCATGTCATGTGACGTTAAACATGTTGCGGATCCTGATGATTGGTTTTGACGTTCATGTTGACAGGTGGTTACTATGAGTTCCGGTTGTTTTGTGGTTTATGGCAGTTGAGGTTGACTTGTAGTTTATTGTAGTTTTATAATCGTCCAGTTGATTTGTGGTTGTATAGAGTTCCATGTTAACCTTAGTGCCCAAGCTAAAAAAACTTCCGTTAGTGCCCAAGGGGGGGGGGGGGTTCCTAAGGGCCCACCCAGATAACAACTTTCCCGTGGGAGTTGGATCATGACAGCTAACACAACTACATGGGGGTCGACGTACAGAAGCCGACATACCCACATAAATAATGAAATTCCGACCTTTGACCTATGACCTAGGCCCAATTGAAATTGTCACGGTCGTGAAAAAGTAGTGGGTCGCACATTTCCATCCATCCTCAGCAACTCCCATATTAAATCTGCATTAAATCAAACCCTGAAGGTTTCTAAAGCAATAATATCTGAGCATCCACTCGGGGGGGGAAGAAACTCAATGCATTTCAACTCCAGTGAGTGTTTATGTATTGGTGTAAGTAGGAACAACTTATCGGTCACAGTGTAAGGGGGGGCTTGTTAGTTTTCTCTATGGATCAAAAGCAGATAGGAAATCCAAATTTTAACGACAGCAATCCCTAACTTCCTACGGGGTTGAAATCTGACGATCACCGGAAAAAAGGAGCTAGCGTTATCTTTCTGTTAGGATCATGGCAATTTCCCCCTTAAAACAAACAGGGGACCGCTCCATGATTTTTTTCAAAAGTGCATTTAAATGCAGGTAGGGACGTTATGACCTTTTGTCTTCATGGAAATATACATCAGCTTTCTCTCTTCGTGGAAATATGTATGATGAAAGCTAAATATTTCAGGAGCTATATAAGCAACATACGGTTGGTCATTTGCATTAGTCATACTAATAGGAGAAATTCGTTATGCAGATATGCATTATGATTGGTTTGAGAGTTGCGCAGTACCTTTTTTTTTTGGATCTGATTTACATGAGTTTAAACGTTTCATTTTATTTCTGTAACGCAATGCAATGGCCGTCAGATTTCTGTCGGTAGATAGATAAAATAAGAACTTTCGACGATATTTTACATTAGCCGAATGGCAGAATGATGGTATGATTTTTTTTGTTTTTTTTAGAAAAATTTTTTTTTTTTTTTTTTTTTTTTTTTAATATTGAATTATTTATTAGTTAAATCATTTTGGTCATACTAGAAGGATGGGTAAATTGGTATACAGATAAGGGGCGAATTCAATACTCAACTGACGGGCGTTTTCCGGTTCTGCCCGGGTCAGCGCGGTTAAACTTAATTAATTGAGTTTGCTGAATTACTAATCGGTTAAAGGTTTCAGAAGATTGAGCGGAATTAAATGAACCGTCTGGAACCGGACAGAACCGGAAAACGCCCGTCGGTTAAGTATTGATTTGATCACTATCTTCTTCAAAAAATTCCTAACGGTCAATTTCTCCAACATTTGAACTTAGCAGAGGGTGTAGGCAGGGCAACGTCTTCTCTCTCTCTCTATTTTGTTCTATATGCCAAAACATTATCCATTGTGATAATGTTAAGGTGTAAAACTGGAAGCCAAAATAACGCAACATGATGATGATTTGAGTATTTATCATCTATAATATTTTAATACATGAAATTCATATTTAGCATCTGGCTTGAAATTAATGACTCAAAATAGATGGGAATGTATGTGGATCTGATGAGTATTTAACATCCATAATTTAATACCTGAAATTACTATTTAGTATCTAGTCTGACATTACTTAATCAAAATAATTATAATCTTAATTGGTAGTAGTTAGCACAGTCGTTAATGTACTAAATCGAAGAAAAGACTGTTGGTTCGACAATGTTGCATTTTTCACTTTGGGCGCTTACTTTTCATTGATGCTACAGGAATTATCACATTTTAAATTTTAAATCTGAAAAAAATAAATTATTGGATCTAAAGAAACATAGCTGTAAAGAATTATTACCGTGATCAAGTCACATAAAATTTGAATGATTTAGTTCTCTCCTTCTCCTCAGATTTTGTTTAAGAAATAAAACATACTGCATCATGAAAAAATGGATATGTAATGTATAAGAAAAAGAAAAGTACTATAAAATGGTTAATGCTAAATATAACAGGGTGATAAGGTGTATTTTTAATAATGAATTAGAAAACATTCCAGAACTGCGGATATAATCATCTACAGAGAATGTTACCTGGAGTAAGCATTTATCTAGTACTGCAAATGCCTTTTGGAAAGACGTGCTGGATTGTTGGGTCGCATACAGATAATGTAAGGTATGATAAATTACTATCTAAAAATCATGATAAAACACAAACATAATACTAAGTGCTGCGAAAAAAACGGCATGCAAAGAAGACATGCAACCATTATCATTTAATTGTAAATGACAAGCGAAAGAAGTAACGGGAGAATAAGATGAATGTCACAACTGCGACAGAAAGAAGGTTAAATCTGTATGACCTCCCTTTGAAGACTCTCTCTGCAGCAAAAAAAAACGGTCTCAATACCGCATAACAACAAGAATTATTGGGACAAACTCAAGTACCTCTTGTTTTATCATGAATATCCTGGATCACAACCTATGTATCTGAAGAAGCTATACAGCATTAATCAACAATCAATCAATGAATGGAATCAACCGATCAATATTTCTTTTTGTTCATCACAAAATACTGCAAAATACATTAGTGATAAATAATTATGAGAGTGATATAGTATAATAAGAAAATAACTGGAGATATTGAGGATATTAACACTGATTTTGGGAAGTTCTGGTCCACCCAAAATTGAAAACATCACCGAGTGTTTCTTTTTGCGTAACAAATTAAAGCGCAGCTCAATTTGACATAACGGTGGTAACATTCGGTGTCAATTGTTAAAATGCAGATGTGGAATATTCAGTGGCGAAATTTCTTTTGGACATTGGGGGGGATGGGGTTGATGAAAATTATGAATGAACGGGGTTTGCTGAAAAGATACATTAAATAGGCACATGTGCGCGCGAAGCGCGATTAAAAATTTTGCCCATTTAGAAGCTAAAAATCTAAATGTAACTTTTAATGAGAACAAAATGCGCGCGAAGCGCGCGGAAAATTTTCCAATTTTTAAACTATTATGGTAAAAATGTGGTTATTTTTGGTCAAAAACACATGAACGGGCATCAACCATTGGGGGGATGATCGTAGACCATCCCCCTCACCACAAATATGGGGGATACCCCCCCCCAGGGATTTACGGCCCTTGTGAATATTTTTACCAAGTACACACCAGCATTTTGCTTCACTAGGTACTACAAGGCACAGTGTGCTATTCTAGCAATGTATACTACATACTTTCTCAGATATAGTCGCAGTTCATAGCGGTTGTAACAGTGCGTCAAATGTTACAACCGTTAACGTTTCCCATCTGTAGGATAATTGTCAGAAAATTATGGTAGAAAATTAATAGTTTTTAATTTATCTCTCTACCAATACAGGTCAACATTGAACAAAAAAGTCATCAAGAAAGTATACCATTCAGATCATTCAGGAAATTCAATGTCGAAATCTAGAGCAGATTATCGTAAATAAGTTTGTAAATGGAACAAATCAAAACTAATAAGTTGTTTGATCGATATGGGAAAATTAATAATGGTAATATACATGCAAGTAAAAATCAGGATTGCTATACAAGCTGTGATGGCGTTACGATGTGAATCTTATCTCAGCCCACTCTTTTGTGTTGTCGTTTCCGTTGAGGAAGGGATTTTTAAAATTTCGAAACGTTGGGTGTTTTTTTATGTCTTTGTAAATAAAACTTTTTATCCCCATTTTGGATGGTGTGTGTGCAAAATAAATTTTCTTTGGATTGTGTACACTTTTGAATCTTTTTGATCCATCCTAAGTGGTCCCGGGAGTGGTCCAGCTGGTGAGTTGGTACTTGTCTTGCCTAAGCTATGTTTTACTATTAAATTGTTTACTTATTAAAAATCAGAGGCATAGGTGGGGAGGTAGAGAGCGAGATGGACTCCGGGAGGGAGGTGGAGAGATAGGGAGATAGAGAGAGAAGGAGAGAGAAGCTATTCAAAAATAAGGATATTACCGGTGTCGTGTCAAATTGTTTTATCTAACGTATTCCCGTAATCGTTATTGCATTCATTAGTCGTCGTAGACATAAGAAACTTTACCATTATTGATTCTTGTACAAATACAAGTAAAATCTTAAATCAAATAGTATTTTTCCGTTTGTGTTGTATTAAATAGGAAATCAATGTCCCAGACACGATGTTAACTGAACAACCGTCATATGGACAAATACTGTTCTCTCCTGTAATTAACTACTTACTTTAAAGTATATTTGATGTTTCCAAAGAAAAGATTGGGTTATCTAAAACCACATAATTGTAACTTACCAGGCTTATTCCTGAGCACACTTTTTATGTTAGGTTATAAAGGATTACTATAATATAAGATCCGTGAAGAACCTATAAGGACATTGATCCTTGTTTAAATAGATAATAAAAGTCTCTTAACTCAAAATTCAAACACTATTTCTGGGATTATTTTATGCACTCAGCATTTTACAAAGTCTTGTTTTTCTTTATCTCTTGGTTTTTTTTGTTGGTCACAGAATAAAATACTCATAAAAAACGACATCTTTTGGCGATCATAAAACTGTTATGTTCTTGTCAGCAAGGACTCAATCATTCACGAATACAAATATCAATACTTACAAAACTGCAATTTTTAGATTTAGTGCATACTTTCCACTCACGAATGGCAGATCTTAGTCTTGCCCATGAGCATACTAAATGCTTTCAGCGGATGCAGCGCCTGTTTTGTGAGTGAACGAAAAGCCTTATGGCCATTTCATACTGCAGATAATACGTCCAATTGAATAGTTGCCGTTAGCTTCTATGTACAATGTGTACTGTATTCACAGCTCTGGATTTTTGTGCGTTTACGTTGTAGCGTTCACTTGTTACGTTTAAAACTTTACCAGTGATATACAAATATGAGGATAATTTTAGATGCCTGAGTTGCAGTCCTAGGGTAAGAATGTTGATACTATGTGTTGAAGTTTGAAACGTAGTGACTGAAGCTCTCTCCTCCTTCTTTCTCTCTTTCTTTCTCCTCTTCGTTTTCTCTGCTCTCTCTCTCTCTCTCTCGCTTCATATCTCTCGCTCTTCTTCCCCCTCTTCTTATCTCCGCTTCTCTTCTTTCTCTCTCTTGTCCTCTCTCCCCTCTCCTTTCTCTTTCTCGGTAAAAGATGATAGAGCGAGAAAGAGAGAAGGGGAGAGCGGAAAGAGAGAATAGGAGAGAGAGATGAGATAGAGATGAATGGAGATGAGAAGAGCAAGAACAACAACCAAAGCAATAGTATTTTATATGACATCTTCAGAATCTCGTTACAATCCGTAACATTCTAAAATAGTGTTTATGAAACTTTGTGCAAAATTGTTGTTTATGTATCAAGCATGTCAACTCCCAAACACTGCATCATGTTTTTAAGGTAATAAGATCAATGTATTCCTATTTAATCAGATATTTCATACAAGATTTTGATAAATAGTGTAAATAGTTTTTAGGAAAATGTGTTTATTTCTAATCTTTTTTTACAGCGCACATATTTCTTATTTATTTTGATGGGGGTTTTGACATGGATTTGAGGGTCTCTAATATAACATTTAGTGCTGACAACAACTAAGTACTGTTTTGAATAATTTTCTAACAATTTCTGAAGGATGTGTGGGTGCAATATTCCCTAATTTGTTTAAAAATTTAACAATGACAACCCTGAAAGAAATATCGCATTTGACTGAGGCCAGTATTGTTTTGTTTTTACTTATTCATCGGCGTTGGAATATGAATCACTTTCTTTAGATTAATTTTGTATTTTGTAATCTCATTAAGGAACAAAGAATAGGTACAGATGACATTTTGTTGTAATGGAGTGGGTCATCTTGAGATGATAGAAGTTTTTCATATTTGTGTGATCGATCAATGCAGCAACATACCTGCAAAACGTAATGGAAACTATTAAGAAATTATTTTTGTGAAAACCATTTTAAGTTTCAGGTACCTGTACTTCATTATCTATATGGCTATAACTTCATTAAAATTTCATAATATGGAGCACATGTATCTTTGGAATTTGAAATACCTATTTGTGTACAACTTGTACGAGTGAACATGTCCTTAGCACCACATTTTGGCGAGTATTTTAGCTCTGATCATCAACGTTCTTATTCTTGTAAAAATATACAGCAGTGTACAGGCAGTTGTCATGTAAAGGATCTGTCGGTATTTGGAGAGTAATTGGAGAACGATGGTACTCTCATTGTATCCAGTCAACGAAGGCGCGATAATGGTTAAAATTGACAAGTGATATTTACAATGTAAGCAGTAAGTTTCCGTGTAGACGTGATTAATACACAAATTATGTTGATTATAGCTTGATATATTTACCAACAATAGGGACAATAAAGCTGTTTGAATCAATGGCAAATTATGATAAGAGACTAATGTTAGAAACAAGTCTGAATAGAATGTTATAATATTGTGGACATTTAACACTTAACTGCATAAGGGGGTGTTCCGAGGGACTCCATTTTTGTTTTTCAGGCCGGCGATTTTTAACGCTGCCAATATATTTGGTTTATATTTTTTTGTATTCGTCTACTTTTTAGTTGCGCTTACATTGGTGCACAAAAAAATTCCAATCCATCGCGTCGTTTTTGCGGTTTTTTTCAGATTTCTCGAAAGAAACATCTTGGCAATATAAATTGGATAGCATAAACGCATGGTCTAAGTCAATGGAACATAATAGTTCTAATTTACGTAATGTTGTTCTACATTGAATTATCTCCAGTAAGGATTTGATCGTTCCTTAAGACGACATCCATACAGAGAATTAAGCTTGCGATTCCCAACCAGTGTAATTTTCAGAGCACACTAAACAATGACGGCGTCTTGTATTCTCTAAACATTACACAGCCGACCAAAGATCAGATCACTTAAAGAGCTTCACGTTTATAATCACAGCAATTGCCAAAAGTCCTTTCTAGTATGAGAACGGATTGCTGGGTTATGACATAAAAGAATGCGCTTAGCATTCACCCAGCCAACAGACATAATCGCCAAAAAGTGACATCTAACATGGATGGTAATTGCTTATTATACATTGGGTTCTATTACCAGTGCCCATTACCAGCATCAAGTTAATATTCATCATGGTTTACACCATATCCTGTTTGAGAGGGTATAAAATGATTCCACATCCCTATTCCGCTGTCACGTACGACGGTCGTTTACTTTCAAGTATCCGAAACAACGCCGCCTACACATTACCTTGTGTTGGTAATAGTCGAATTTAACTGACTTGTACAAATGGCCTTATATTGATTCAACTGCAGCGATTCCTCCAATATTTCAATTATTATTCCAATGGTTGTATTTCCTAGAGTTTTTTTTGTTGGCATTTCATTACTCTCCATGTATTAACATTTGTCAGTTCAAAAACGGATTTAAAGGCGCTTTAAAGAACCGTGGAGGGACTAAGTGAACGGGAACATTATTTAAAAAAAAAAAAAAAAAAAAAAGAATTCCGTAAGGTTTCTTTATGTCTATTCCATTAAATCGAAATAATGATCAGAAGCTCCATGTTTGCAATTGTTGCTCACTTTAAAGAGACACCAACCAAAATGATGGCAAATCTTACACTTTTTAAAAAAGTTCCTTTATCTTTTACAATTTAATGATCATAAAAACGGCTTTATGAATGTATGTTCCTTTTTAGCCTGTTTTTTATTTCACCAACAACACAATATTTTAATCAACTGATTACCAATGTTACCATTGATCAATTTAACTTAGCTTTACCTTATCAAACTGGTCACTCCAAAATTAAACTGGATTGTGCTCGAGTAAGTTAAGCGTTTAGACATTTGATCCCTAAACAGCGGGTCGATGAATATGTCACAATATACCATTTGTCATCTCATCAAGGACTAACACTTTTTAAAATGACCAATTAAACCCCGTTTACACACACGAAATGTTTTGGCTGACCTTCAATAGAGGTCGCTCATGTAGTACACCAGAACCTATTGCATGCAATTGCGTAGAAGTTTTAATTTTGTAACCTACAGTTTGGAGCTTTTAATTTGGTAAACATCAAGATTAATTTTTTTACCTTTCTCAAGGTCTACTTTTTGACACAGTTTTGACATCTGGTGGACCAGGGATTCAATGCGTCTGCTATGGTCCACCGTAGTCATTGCATTGCAAGCCAAGATCTTTGTTTCTACATTCCGGCAATTGTGAACAATTTTATGACGAAACATTCACGGCAGATATATGCATATATGGCTTTTGACATGCTTTATGATCGTATCAATTGAGAGCCAGGGGTCCGTTCGCGAACCTCATGCGTAACCCTACGTGTATACTAACTCATGCGTATGTCCTACATAATAGACCTTTTCATACCATTTACACAGTGCTTTGGATAAGTTGATCCACTCAGGCATGACATAGTATGCACGTAGATTTACGACTGAGTTTCGCGGGCGAACCCCTGGTCACTTAATACGACTCTTTCTCAAGTTTTTCAAACAGTCATTGAAGATATATAGTGATTACCTGTCACTCATGCGAAAATATTTACAACTTGGTACTTACAGTGTGAACACCCTCGGAAATGCTCTAAGTATCAACACCTTTTTCAGCAAAGGGAAAAATGACCCCTCTAACTTGACTTGCTTGAACCAATAAAACAACTAATGGATGAGCGTAGACACATAAATGGCGCTATTTCATATTGGAAGGTCGTTTCCAGCAGTCATTATTATCGGAGATCTAATATATTAAGTATTCTAACTACAACATTTCTTCGTTTGTGACACACAGACATTTTCGAGCTTAACCATTCACAGGTATAGTTTACTAGCCAGATACTCATACAACCCTGTAAAAATCTTTAAAAAATTGGGAAAATTGGGGGGCTCTTCAAAAAATGTTCTATTATTGCTTTAAGATATGTAATGTCCATTATAACGCTCTCAACTTTGTCAATCTGGTTTTGTAAAAAAAAAACGATCATAAATATAGAATCTAAGCCATTGTATTAACGTTCTTAAATTTGTACAGGATAAAACAAAATGTGCTTAAATTTGTACAGAGTTATTTGAGCATACAGATTTGTTAAACATGGTCATGGTAGAAGGAATTCACTAGTGTAATGAGAGGTCAATGTATTAAATGGCCACTTTGTAATGGCTGTGATATGCACCACTACTGTCAGTGTCGGAATTTAAAATTGGAATAGTTCCCCGCGGCCCTTTTATGGCAAACCTACGTAAATACGTATCTCAAAATTCGGCCTTTTGAGATATCTAACTTTAAAGTTCATCCGTTCGCATTTTCTTATACATTGCAAATTAGGTAAATTGAATACATTCAATATGTTCATCATATAATTTTCTCTATATTGTTCGATTTTGAAGGTTAATGATTAAACAATTGTAGAATTACAATACAATTTGTCAAGTTACGTATTTTTACAATAAAGATTTAAGGAAAAGCAGTTATGGCAAAATGCACATGCTATATTTCAATGGCTGAACACAAAATATCACTCACATAAAAATAAAATTCTTGATAATTTTAGTTTGCTCTTACTCGCTTTTAGTTTGGTATTACCCTCTGTAGGCGCATTATTTGTATAGCAAACACTGTTACTCATAGGAAGTTTTATGGCAAAACTACGTGTCTCGAAGTTACGTAGTTTTGCCATAAAATAAGAATGAGATTTTGAGAGAAAATAACACGTAACTTAAATATACACAGTTTTGGCGAAAAAAAACACCTTCATAATGGCAAAACGCACCCCAGTCATGATGTGCTATTTCAAAAGGGAAGCATTTTGGCATATAAGACTTCGTGAAATAAAAATAGGCCCGCCAAAATGCGCAGAAATAACTTTATCTAAAAAAGTCAAAATTTCGAGTTACGTAGTTCTACCGTAAAGGGACCGCCCCATATCAGACGTACCCGAAAAAAGTGTCAAAAGTAATTCTCATAACTTTTGCACATTTTCTTGTCTTTATTGAGAGATATATGCGAGATCAATGAAAATGCTGTTTAAACGTAATGTACTCAGAGAAGATATTACTTGTGTGTGTCATACCAAGATATCTCTAAACTCAATAAACGCTTTCATCTCCACTTTAGAAATCGACATTCTTTTTTCAATTGAGTGACGATATTGATGTTCAATCGAAGATTCAGAATTTTCTCTGAACAATAATCGATCATGCAAGTGTTATCCTGACAGTACATTCACCTTGGAAAATCAAAAGCTGAAAATCTATGATGATTTTTTTAAACACTACAAAATACTAATTTGGTATTTATGCTTTCAAAGCTTTATTTCTTTCAGATAGCGTTTCCGGATACATTTCATTTTGTACAGTTATAATTACTATAATATGAAGCGCTTTACATAATGCGTTAAAGATGACTGCTACGTCGGTTGATACACCCTCGTACTCTAACGGTAAAGTTCTACTAACTTGTGTTTCTGCCAATGATTCGGCTTTTGCCTTTAGATTTAGACGATTGAATATATGCAAATAAGTCCCACAGCGCCAATATAATTGCAACAAAAGGTTCTTAAACGAAATTTTGTATTAATTGAATTAATTTGGTATACTAAAAGTCTAAGAAAATCTACCAAACGAAAAGTAGTGGAATAGGGGAAGGATTACACATGGGTCAAAATATGAAAATGGTCAGAATGTGTGAAAAGTACACCAAAATGTTCATCACTTTTCAACGATTTAAAAAAGTATAGATTGCTCTATCTGTGGGTATAAGGCAAAGTGTCTTTAAGGTCACAATGGGGGTAAAATTTCAAATCTATTGCATTGTTTTAAAAATGGTGTCAAATTGTTCGTCTGATTGTACATAATAACATAGATACATTGTCTATGACATTTAGGTATTTAATTATAAAGCAAAATATGGTCGCGCTGTATTAGGCCTATGGGAGGCTACAAGCTAAAGGTCGGGCAATCACATATTCAATTTCCACAGTGTACCTTTTCTTATTGACTTGTGATGCAATTATCAATTCGAGACCAGTTTTAACAAAATCAAACCATTTAATCAATTTTCCTTCGGACGACCTGCAACTATTAATTGTTGCATCCTACATATTGTAACAAAGCTTTAAGTCATAGAGAGGTCGCCATTGTATTGAGAGATCTTAGATAGGTCAAACTATTCTTAATATGAATCAGTTTGGTAAAGGGATCAATTTGAGACCATTTTCATTCAAAATCGTGATTTTTTTAAAACATTTTGACCATTGTAGGCAAAAAAATGACCTTTGACATTGTTGTTAATAATTCTTGAACGATCCACCCCAAATAGGGCAAACTTTAACTTTTCTGAATCCTTATGGTTAAAGGAACACACTGGCGATATTTGTTTTACCACAATATCATCAATTTGACCCCTGTATAAATTTCAATGGCACCCTCAGGTGAAAAATAGACAATGGAATTTCCACAACAAGTTGGACGTGATTCTCTGTGATGTTCTTAAACCTTTTTAAACTGAAATATCAATTTGGGCCCAACATATATGTAGTAATAAAACAATGACAAAACTGCCCCCAAACTAAGCAGTTGGAAAGTAGGAGGATACGTTTGCAATTTCTTAGCTGCATTGCCGCAATGGAAAGATGAATAATAATTACAAAACCGGATAGAACAACCAAATTGGCTTATGTGAGATGCATAAAATGTATTGCAGGTGCTGAAGGAATGAAGATCATGTGGGTTTGTGTTGTGAAGCTCAGTTATGGAGTTGTTGCTTGTGTGTGAAATTGTTTATTCATTAGCCATATATAAAGTTAGTACGCAAAATGATTCAACAAGTAAATGTTCTTATAAATATTACGTGTATGAATGTAATACGTATTTACATTAGAGAACACATTGTATTTAATTTTTTGATGATGAGATCGCGCCAATCATAGTTTACTTGGTATCTCATTGTAAATCACTCTTAGATCTAGGCAAAGAAAAGAAATTTCTACCTGGTAAACTAAGAAGTTAAACTTTCAAGCAGCAGTGCTATTCATAGACCGTATTCAATATGACGTCAGCCACCGACATGTGGGTGGACAAGATACTTACATTCCAGGAATTACAATACTTTAAGCTGGCAATCGATCCATTGTTTAACGATTTTGCACAGGGATCATTGACAGGTGAATGTATTTAGTACTGGAATGGTCTATCTTGTCCCCAACATGGCTGGCTTATTGAATACGGTCATAAGACACGGAAACATATACTATGAGGTAAGGCATGATCTCTACCTGGGCTCAGTTCAGTGCCTTGGATGCGTCACACATGTTAACAGCATATGCCCCATTAATTCTGGGTATCATAAATCCGTATTTGCGCAATACACTGGTGAATGAAAGTATGAACTGCGGCATGGGAATGAGACTTTATTAGCTAATAGTGAGACCACTACATGGTTTTCAAATACAAAATATTATGAAGAGATGGTATAAACAGACGGTATAAATCACGTGAGATAACTACAGTTAATTGACACGTTTAAAACCTGTTTATATCGCTATAAATACATTCAAATAAGCAATGTGCTTACATAAATATAACTTTTACATTAATATGAACACCAGTCACGCAATCTTCCTGACATCAGAGGAGCGTGTACAACAGAACAGCCTTTATGTTATTCTCTTCATTTGTACCACTGCGTTACTGTTTATGGTATCTTCTCTTAATTTTACCACTGCGTTTACTGTATATGGTATCTTCTCTTTATTGTACCACTGCGTTTATGTTATGGTATCTTCTCTTTCTTTGTACCACTGCGTTTACTGTTTATGGTATCTTCTCTTCATTTACCACTGAGTTTCTGTTTATGGTATCTTCTCTCCATTTGTAACACGAGTTACTGTTTATGGTATCTCTCTCATTTGTCACACTGCGTTTACTGTTTATGGTATCTTCTCTTCCTTCATGTGACCACTGAGTTTACTTTTTATGGTATCTTCTCATTTCATTAGTACCACTGCGTTTACTGTTTATGTATATCTCTCATTTGACCTACCACTGCGTTTTCTGTTTATGGTATCTTCTCTTTATTGTAACATGCGTTTACTGTTTATGGTACTACTTCTCTTCATTGTACCCTGCGTTACTGTTTATGGATCTCTCTTCATTTGTACAACTGCGTTATGTTATGGTTTAGCTTTATTCATTTTACCACTGAGTTTACTGTTTATGTATCTTCTATTCATTTTACCAATGCGTTGACTGTTAGGTACTTCTTCATTGTACCACTGCGGTCTGTTTATGGTATCTTCTCTTCATTTGTACCACTGCGTTTAATGGTTTATGCGGTATATTATCTTAATTTGACCACTGCTCTTACTGTTGATGGATCTTCTTCTTCATTTGTACCATGCGTTTACTGTTTATGGTATTTCTCTTCATTTGTACCATGCGTTTACTGTTTATGTATCTTATCTCATTTGTACCATGCGTTCGTGAACGTTTATGGTTATCTTCTCTTCATTTGTACATCACTGCGTTTACTGTTTATGATCTTCTATTCATTCTTGCCTACCACGCGTTTACTGGTTATGGTATAGTCTCTTCATTTGTACCATGCGTTTAATGGTACTGGTATCTTCTCTTAATTTTACCACTGCGTTTACTGTTTATGAATTAAAGCGAAATTAAATCCGCGTGACTGCCGCTTTATTCTGTAAATACAAATGTGCATTTCAAAAACGGAAGATGTCGTAAACGTTTGTATCGTATTGAGGGTCCTGCATAGTGTTACTTACGGATGGTGCAAATAACAAATTTAAGAAATTCTAGCAAACTTCACGATCTCTCAGCGGTAACCATCGTCCTTACAAAGGGGGGGCGGGTTGGTTACTACCCCCAGTGGTGAACTTGCTCCGGGCGTAAAATGATAAAAACTTTCGTAAAAATTTGAGGGGTTTCGTTCTTTCATCTTCTTTCCGTCATTTTTTAGCGAAGAAAAAATGTAAGGTAGCACCTTCACCGGGGTTTTAGGGGATTCCGTCAAAGTCGAAAGGAACGGGTTAGGGGGGTGGTGTCCACCCAGGATATTTTATGTGCATCTTTGGTGAAACTAGTCTGCCCAGTAGGCTCTAAAACTCTATGGTTATGTAAAAATAGCCAAATGCCATCATTTAGAGCTGGCGCACTGCAGAAAATCCGATTATTCTTCGATTTTAGCGCCAAAATTGATTTTCCGCCTATTTCGGTGATAGAAAAATGTCAATTTGCGACTGCGCGGGGCTTGATGACGTCTTGTGGACGCCATACTAGGTGATGTTGGTACTTATAATGGTATCAATGGGAAAAGAGGTGATCATAGCTATACTGATTGGTATCAAATTCATAAGGCATCGGAGCCTTTAGAACAACATTCTCGAGGGGTGGTAACCACCCCCCCCCCCTGGTAAACCGTTTTAAAAAAAGGCTGGTAAGACGCGAGGTTTAATGGAGTAGAATAGTGCTTCTTGTGAAGTTTAGAAGATCGCTGCTGTAAAGTTTTTTTAAAGGAGTTTGTAGGAAGATATTGTTCGAGTATGTACATTCAAATTGCACAAACCGACATATCGAAAATGATTTATAGAATTATAAGTGATTGTGATAGCACTTGCTTAGAGAACTCTCAGCCAGTCTGATCTGTGTGGTTTCAATTCGACATGGTTTTTTAAAATGCGAGGTTCCAGTTAAAAGGGTTTAAGAATGAATGGTCAAAATGCACTCAAATAGCTTAAAGGTTATGATCATATTAATAAAAAAGCGTCTTAATGAGACGGATTAAAGGATTGATGACAGAAAAGAAAAAGAAATAGAAAAAGAAAGCATTGGCATTCACCAAACGCCACAGGAAATATCGCCCAAAAATGACACGTTGTATCACGGATTGATATTGGCTTATTATACAAAGGTTCATTATTAGTACACATACCGACATTACGTTATATCGTCATGTGTAAACGTATACATGATTTGTCATCGATTTCGCCTTTCATTACCGACGGCATTTACTTTCAAGGGATCCGACACCGCAGCCTAACACATTTCACTTGTGTTCAAAACAGTCGAATTCAGCTGACTTTTGAACATACACTCATATTGATTCTACTATAGGCAATATTTCAAATTAGTTTCCCAAAGGCTGCATTTTATGAAGCTTATTTTTTGCCATTTCATTACTTTCATGCATTAACATTGTACAGTTCTAAGCAATTTGTAGCGGAAGGGATCTTCATAACCTTCAGGGATTAATGATCTAACTGATTTCGAAATATTATGTCTGTTCCATTAAACTCGGTGTAAATAACCAGAGCTCCAGGTTTTAATAACCTTGTTATTTCTTAAAGTGGACAGACATCACAAAAAATTTTAAATGACAAAAATCATCAACGTTGAAAACGTTTTCAAATTTTGTGACATAAAAATGAAACAAAAAAACATTTAATATAAAAAAAAACCGGGAATTTAAAATAATATAAACAATTTTTAAATGTTTTAAATGCACAATGAAGTAATTAAAATAATCGATTTGCATTATTTGGACATGCTTTCAGTTTAAAATTTAATTTGAAAAAGTTTTCCAGAAGTATCCTTAGTAGCAAGGCCAAAGAAGACAAGAAACAACTCAGAGGGAAATGGGACGGTTGTGGCTACGCAAAACTTGTTAAATGAAAGTGCACATCCTTAGAATGGCGGTTGATCTCTGAAGCTAAACGTCGAGAGTGGTAGTCGCTATAATGATCCATTTCTCTTTCAACAATTTTTTTCAAGAGAACAGTTATTATATCAGTATTCTTGTGGGAGAGCGTGGCCTAGCGGTTAGGGTGCTTGCCTGTGGCGCAAATTTCCCAACAAAAAATCCCGGGTTCGAATCCCGGGGGGGTCGTGGCACTTGCTGGGATTTATTCGGGTACTATATATTCTGGATTTGATCTGTATACCAGCTATTGATTAAATATAGAATACCGCAGAATACCGCTCTCCTCCATGGTCCACTTGGAATTGGGCAAATGGATCATGAAAGCATCCCGTCCTTAGGAGGGGACGTTAAGCCGTCGGTCCCGTGTACAGAGAGTCACAACTGTACATGTACATCGCAGTCAGTGTCGAATAAGAGTAGGGTGAAAACCCCTGACTGTTCCCAATCCGTCCCAGCCTCAAATAGCGGGCCATGTTAGGAGCGTCCGTACCCTCGTCCGTATCATGGATACACGCGGCCCCGGATCAGCACACTCAGATGACACCACCACAAGCCATTACCAATGAAGAAGAAGTATCCCCCCCCCCCATCCATGATTCATGAGTAAAAACTCAGTATAGACTACTGAGCAGATTTGACGCACAACAGAAATGATAGTCAATGCGAAAAATCACCAACCATCCAGGAATTGAACCTGGGACCTTCCGATCACAGGGCGGATACTTTACCAAATTTTCTCTACAACCAAATTAGATCATTAGTTTTGTTTTATATTCATTCTAGGTATAAAACATGTTAACGGTAAATCTTATCGATCACAAGGCCATTATTTTCTCTCTGAGAGGGTAATTATAATATTTTATATACTCACTATCCATGGCCAACAAATTGTTTTTATCAATTCAGATAGCGGGTCAATAAGCCTAACATTAACATGTTTTTTTCGTTGGATATTTGGCGCTTTATAAATTTGTTTGAACATTGAACATTGGTGCCGTCATAACATATTTTTGCCTTTGAGTGGCCGCATATGTAACTACATATTATTTGACGATGATTTATTCTCATGGTTTACGCGGCGTGTGCATTAAAATTAACTGGATCAAACAATGTCAATATAATGCCGGTAAAATATTAACAATGATGATAGATGATCTTGGCTAAGTAGAAATAAACATAATTATTGGTATCTTTGTCGGACGATCATTTTACCTTTTTTTCTCTTGTTTGTTTGGTTGTTTCTCGAAATGCCATCCGTACGCGTTCCATGGTTTTGAAATGCTTTAAAAAAAATGATGAAACAATGGTCGGAAAATAATCGGAAGTATAAATCTTGAGTCAATTTGCATTGACAAATGATCACTTTCAGTCAGCATTGTATTACAAGTTATGATCCTTTATTATTTTTCTGCAATTGTCATTGTCCTTTCCTCTTTTTCTATTGTTTTCCACATGAATGAACAGATCTTCGAAAATATAAACAATGGACCAATTTGTCAGCATCAAGGCAATTGCTGTGACCACCTGTAGTCATGCCATTGCAAGCGCAAGCCGATATCAATTGTGTTGATATGTTCCTGCAATTGTCGACAATTTTGATGGAGCTACTTTCACGGCAGATCGTATCAATTAAGAGCCAGGTCACTTAATACGGCTCTCTGTCTCAAGTTTATCAAACAGTCATTGCAGATATAATAGTGATTAACTGTCACTCACGCGAAAATATTTACAGCCCAGCACATGCAGTGTGAACACCCTCGGAAATGCTCTAAGCATCGACACCTTTTTCAGCAAAGGGAAAGACCTTTTGGCTGTTAAGCATTGAACACTAGCAATTGAATTAGCGTTGGATTTGCTTTTGGCAACGAGCAAGCTATCTTCGGGTCAGAATCACACAAGTCCTCCGTTTCATTCACCTGTTACGTTTGAAATTCCATAGGTAATAGTCAATATCATTTTGAAAATTCAAGAGAGGTACACTGTAATACATATTGAGGAAAATGGTTATGATTAAGCAATCAAATAATGATATAATGCTATAAGAAGCAATTTTTTCGAGTTACATCTTGACCAACCCATGTCTTGAGATTAAAGGGACTTCACATAGAATTGATTGAGTTTGCTTAGATTTCATCCTGCTAGTGCAGTTTGAAAACATTGTAATGTTGCGTTGTTAGAGCAACGTGTATCTCATTGACACTGAAAATTGTCTAGCATTCAATTGCCTTAAAATGAAACATCGATAAAGGATAAAAAATATAGTTTGCTGATAAAAATCTGTGTTGGCGAGTGTGATGACATTACCTAGGCTATGTTTGCAATGTGTAACAACGATTGGATCAATTTCACTCACAAAGTAACAGTTCAAACAATAGAAACAGTTTGAAACACAATCATTCACTTCAAAATATTTTGTCGCTGGGTAGAAAAAAAACCTCCTGTGAATTTGACCTTTGTAATAAAAGCCCCAATGTGAAAGGCGGGTAACAATATAAAACCTTTTAAATGCGTACATTTACTGCGAAAATCAAAACGCCCTATGATCAATTTAAATTCACATTTACTAAGGCAGTTATTTTAAGAATATATTTTGCTGTAGTCATATCATATTTTTTGTATGCATTATGATGTTTTTGTTGCAGACATTTTGCACTTAAGTGGTTTGGAGAGCGGGGGGAGGGGCTAACTTTTCGCATTTAACTTTTGTTTTAAAAAGTCAAATGCGATTTGTAACCCCAGCAAGGAACAAGACTAGTAATAGTCGCCGCAATTGTTACTATTATTTTGCCTAATATTGGATCATTGATTTTGAACTTAAAGCCATTATCAGCGATTTCTTCAAAATGTAAACAAAGCGTGCCCCTATTTTTCATCATAGTTATTTTTTACACTGTTGTATTGGAAATTGTTAGTGTAAAGACCCCTGTAAGTGGCTAAGCATAACAACCATATTTGGCAAGAAATGAAAATTTTTATGCTTTTGTTTACTATTAAAAGTCGGAATCCGACTCAGTCGTAAATGGTATCTTCAAGAATGCTTAAATGTTTTCTACAAAGAACAGTAATAACATAAGGTGTTGATATGACCTAACACTATCAATTAAGAGGCAGATTTTGCATTTTGAATAAAAGTGACTTATTGTAGTTTAAGTAAAACGCAGCAACATCATATTTACGCGCGGATTGGTTTGCGAATTAACATGTTTATTTAAGGTAGGTGAGTATCCATTATAGCACCCTTAATGGTGCAAATATCCATAATTTGTTTTTTTTAATAGGAAAGCGTTCATTTAGTTATAGCATCTGTTCAAATGTTCACGCAACGTTTACACATATTTGAACTACCACCTGAACTTCCACGCCTCCGGTGCAGCTTTGCTCTATTATCCGCCAGGGGCCATGTTTTCAAGCCAAAACTGGTCGGCGTACATATTTATTTTGTCTATAAACAGTTTTCATGTAGTCACATGAATGCGTGGACACAGCAGTTGGAATCTTCCCCCTAGACTCATATATTGTGTGTGGAAATAAACAAATTCAGCCGCATGCACAAAGCATGGGTTTTTTTAATGGATTCTCGAAGGTGTCAAATTGAATGAAGTGGTTGTTTACGGGAGGTAATTGTTTCCTTTCACAAAATGGTTTGTTGGCTTACCTAATTATACTATCCACTCTTAAAATCTAATGGAGAATCCATTACACACCAAATTATTGTCAAACAATATAAGGTGGGAGAATAATTGCAGGAATTATAAAATTAATATCCCGGATATTACAAAAGAAAATGCTGAGTGAAAAAAAATCCCAATGAAATGCAATGATCAGCGGTCGGGCAACATATCAAACATGTCAAAATCGTTTTGGTTAATAAAGATATTTCATATGGAGCAGGAATTTTTATTGCGTATTTTCGTGATCATTGACTCCTTCAAGTTACCCGACTACTTATAGCACTGTACATCTCAGGAGAAACACCCTCACATCACCACCCGTGGCTTATCGTTTCTAAGAAATGTAACCAATAACACGCCACCTTTTAAAGCTATAATAAGCTTTTTAAAAACCGGGTTGTCTAAAAGCGTACTGCCCGGTAATTTATAAATGAATAACGCAGGTTAAACCTTGCGCCGAGTTTTAAATTTAGAATAAACGATTTTTACCAACCCAAGTGTGTTAAAATTCTCTTTTACATACAAAAGTTAATAAGTACCAACGCCAACCCTAGAACATGAAATTCTAAATTCAACATAAAGCTACTGTATTCTTATTCATTTATTTTATATTAACTAACTAAACAATTGGCGAAACAATAAATCGAGATCGGCGAAAAACTCAAGGTATTTCTCAGTTATTTGATCTCAGGCATTTTTTCCATATTCTCATAGTTCGAGAACTCCTAACAATATTTACGACGAATCTACATTGCAAATTTAGCTGCACGCAATGCAAATAAACAATGTTTACTTTTGCAAATGCACTAGGAATGCTTGCCTTTACCCAACCTCATTTATGTAGCCCGTGTTCAACATTCTGCTTTCTACGAGTGTAGTTCTTCAATTTCTATTCATAGGTTCGAGGGATAAGGTAGGAGTTTTACCAAAGACGGCAATAATGTTATGTTAACGGCAACAGTCTAAACTATAAAAAATACGTTGACTTACTGAACTAGTAACCTTCTCCGGTTGTTCAGATCTTCAAGTAATCTCTAGCAACAAACCCAACAAAATCCTCCATGCATTTTATTGTTCGTTTGAATTGTAACGTTCTGTATTAGAAAGACCACTGTTTGCAAACTGTATAAGGGTCAGAAGTAATTAGAAATCTGTGGTTGCTTTAACTTCTATGTCATCTAATAAAATATGAGGTCTTGTTTTAATATTAGACGGACTGATGACCAATGTTATATCAATATGCGCATATTGATCGGACTGTAGCGTAATTTGATGTTGACGTTGCATGAGCTCAAAAGCATTTTAACATATCAATGTTATTTGGATCATTTCCGTTTACTTTCTGATAAATTGGATGATTTGTCAATTTTACCAGTGAATAAACTCAATAGTATTTAAATATTGTATAGAATGTCAGAAGTATCATTTCAGTCAAAATTCAGGTCAATTAGATCATTTTAAATCTGACCTTTGATCATAAACATTGACCTCTGGTGTCAAACCCAAAATAGGTACAACTGTGCACCTAATGTATCAATATAAAATGAGATTTTACTTTGTTTACTTAGGCCCCGAAAATGACATTATGTGAACTTTAACCACAAATTCTGTGGCATTCTACAAAAGGTCAATCAGTGATTGGTCATGTATCTGCGCAAGTGCTACTGTTGCGCTATCTTGCGTAAAGGAGATATGAAATTTTGAAATATTAGGGTTGGAAATACAAAGCTTTTATTATAAGTGTGCAGCTGCCGCCATCATTTTATAGTGCCCGTTGGAAGAGAGGTTACAACCCCGATCTAGTTATTGTTAGCAAAAACATCTCTAACCTGTGTAGCAAGATTGTTGTGGATCCTGTCCCACTAACTCAACATCGACCAATCGGTATCAAAGTCAACGCTGCAGTAAGACCAAACAAAGTGCCTTTTAAGCGTCGCTTTAACTTTAACTATAAAGCGACTATAAAGCAGACTGGCAAGGATTCACTGATGACTTGGACCAGAACGTGAAGACTTGCGGCTATTTCAGGTTTCAAGGTCAAGACTAACATTTGTACTCTTAAAAGTTGCAAAATTGAACTTGTCATACACGAAAACATATAATTAGACACATCTTAAAAATCGGATTATATTAGCAATTTGACCTTGACTGAAAGTGCATTGACCTTTGGACATTTTTGGCCATAGCGTCCTCATTTGAAGTCGGATCTATAACAAACTACATATTTTTAGATTCCGTATGATAAGGCGAGTAATTTGACATGCATATTAATTCAATTGCGACAGTTCTCAATGTTTACCCCCGTGTTAACTTTGTTTGCCCCTTCCCCAAAATGCCGGAACATTGAAGCGGCAAGCCCAAGTCAAAAACTTTCAACATCGATCAGGAAACCCCAAGACGCCTTCAAATCTTTGTCTCCAAAGTTTGGTCACGGGATCTACAGGCTGTTCTTCTACTATACCATGTTTGAAGCTGATCCTTTCTCAGCTAAAACAACTGCTAAAGGTGAGGAATTTTCGGAGAAGATCTCACAGGAAAAGATGAAAACCTGGCATACTTTAATTGAATCCACCGATATGACCCATAACAGCAAGAAGAAAGCATGGTCTACCATCCGAAAGCTTGCAGGGGATCCAACAGAACCTCAACAGCAGCCAAATGTTACACCCAATCAAGTTGCCCGCCAACTGCTTTTAAATGGCAAGTGCAGCAAGAAGCCCAAGAAGATCAAACTAGACGGTAAGAGGTTTAGTGGCGACCCTGATTTCACCCGCCCTTTCAACATGGAGGAATTGGAATCCGGTATTGCTAAACGTCAACCATGGAAAGCAGTAGGTCTTGATAATACATCAACTGAGCAGCTGAAAAACTTCGGCCCAGTAGCAAAGGAATGGCTTCTTGAGCTCTACAATTGCTGCCTTATTTCCCACAGGTTCTCAAAGATCTGGAGGAAAGCACATGTTATGGCACTCCTAAAGCCTGGGAAAGATCCATCTAATCCCAAGAGCTATAGACCAATATTACTCCTCAGCCATACCTACATGTTTTGATCAATTCAGATAGCGGTCACTGACCTGATCTCAGATGGTGTAGTAATAAGATATTGCCTTTGAGTAGTCTCTTATTTGATGATATCCCTTAAAAATGGCCCGCATATGTCACTACATATTATTTGACGATGATTTATTCTCATCAATGTAAAACATGCATTAAAATTAACTGTTCAAGCAATTTTTCCAATATAATGAGACGGTAAAAATATTAGGGTGATAGATGAATCTTGGCTAGGTACAATAGACATAATCTTTGGGTACTTTGTCGGAATTTTTGTTCCTCTTTTTTCCTTATTTGTGTGATTGTTTTCTTGAAATGATTGCCATCCTATGATTTTGATATTTGAAATTATTTTACCATTTTTGTTTTTTAACTTGATTTTTCTACTTGCTGTTTCTGCTTCCTTTTCCGTGTTTTCCACGTAAATAAATAGAATATTGGGAAACATCGGCAATATAAAGCTTGAGTCAATTTGGGCATTAACACAAGTTTGCTTGCTGTGGCAAATAACTACCTTAACCAACACAGCATTTTATTAAGTTATGATCCTTTGTTATTATATTTCTCTGGCTATTGTCCTTTCCCCCCTAGATATCATCAAAATCTAAATCGATGGACCAATATGTTTCATTAAGTACTTGCTGTGCACACCTGTAAGCCGAGAATCTCATGTTTTCTTACAAACATTCCATTGCAGATATTAGTGGATTACCTGTCATCATGCGAAATATTTACAAACCTGGCACAATGCAGTGTGAACACCCTCGGAATTGCTCTCGCATCAACACCTTTTTTCAGCAGAGGGAAAGACCTTTTGGCTGTTAAACATTGAAACAACTCACCATTGAATTAGCGTTGAGTTTGCTTTTGGGCAACGACAGTATCTTCGGGTCAGAATCACACGGTAGTTCCCTGTTTCATTCACGCTTCTACGCTTAACATTTCATAGGTAATATTCAATATCATTTTGAAATGCAAGCAGAAGTACGCTGTATACTATTGAAGACATATTTATGAAGCACTCATACATGATTAAGGTATTCAGACCAATTTTTTGATTTATATTTGAACCAACTCATGTCTTGAGATTAATTGGACGTCACATAGAATGGATTGAGGGGGCTTTAGATTTCATCCTGCTATTGGCAGTTTGAAAACACTGTAATGGTGCGTTGTTATAGCAGCGTTATCTCATTGACACGAAAATTGTCTAGTCATTTCAATTGGCCTTAAAACGAAACATCGCAGAGGAAAAAAATATCGTTGCTGATAAAATCTGTGGTTTTGGCGATTGTGACGACATTTAATCCTAGGATATGTTGCAATGTGTAACACATTGGATCAATTTCATTCACCACAAAGTAAGCAGTTTTCAAACACTAGAAACGTTTGCACACAATCATTCACTTCAAATATTTGTCGCTGCGTAGAAAAAAAAAAACCTCACTGTGAAATTGACCTTTGAATAAAAGCCCCAATGTGAAAAGCGGTAACATTATAAAACCCTCTTAAAGGTACCATGGCCCGATCGCTAATTAGCCTCGTCCTCCCCAGAAGCCCGATTTTGAACCGGAAGTGTTCACATTTTGGTATCAGAATAAAGCTACTATTTTTTCTCCTTCCTCATTTACCCCTTGAAATCTTAGAGCCAAAGGAGGTTTGTGTTGGAAGTTATGAGCGAAAGTACCTCATTTTGGTCGAAACCAATAATTAATTTTACAAATACTCTATGGGCTTACAAATCACGTTTTTTGGCTCTCGCATCAAAACGGAATTGAAAGAATCGGCGCGAAACTTTATACGATGGAGTTTTGGAGTGAAGGCCAGTCGTCAAGATGGAAAACTTCATATATCCTTAAATCGGCCTCCCCCTTTAATAACTGCGGTTAATTTACTCTGCGAAAAATCAAAACGCCCTATGATCAATTTAATGCACTTTACTAAGGCATTTATTTTAAGAGGATATTTTGCTGTAGTCATATCATATTTTTGTATTCACTATGATGTTTTTGGGTGCAAAAATTTTGCACTTAAGTGGTGTGGGAGATCGGGGCTAACTTTTCGCATTTAAGTTTTGTTTTCAATGGTCAACTGGCTATATCGATTTGTACCCCAGCAAGGACAAGACTAGGTAATAGTCACCGCAAGTGTTCCGGTTTTTGCCTAATCTCGATCATTGCTTTGAACTTAAGCCACTATCAGCCTATTCATCAAAATGTAAAAAGCTTGGCCCCTGTTTTTCTTCGTCAAAGTATTTTTTACACTGATGTATTGGAAAGTATTTGGCAAGAACTTATAAATTTTATGCTTTTTGTTTCCTATTTATAACAATCGGAATCCGACTTAATCGTAAAGGTATCTCAAGACGTGCTTAAATGTTTTCCTCTACAAATACAGTAATAACAAAGGTGTTATATGACCTAACACTAAGCCATTAATTCAGACAAACATGGGCATTTTTGAATAAATTACTTATTTTGTTTTTAACATCAAAACGTAGCAATATCATATTAACGTGTGGATTGGTTTGCCTATGTCTATTTAATTAGGTAGGTCGTATCCATTATAGATGTAACATCTAATATGTTTTTTAAATAGAAAAGCGTCATGTTAAGTTATGGCGTCTGTTCAAATATTCTCTGACGGAAATTAACATTCACGCAACGTTTACACCTATTTGAACACCACCTGAACTTCCCCACGCCTCGGTGCAAGCTTATGCTCTATTAATCCGCCAGGGGGTCTATTTTCCAAAGCCAAAACTGGTTGGCGTATATTTATTTTGTCTGCAACAGTTTGTATGGTAGTCATCACGAAATGCCGTGGCACAGCAGTGGGAATCTTCCCCCTAGACCCCCCTCATACAATGTATATTGTTTTGGAAATAACCAACTTCAGCCACAATGCATAAGCATGGATTGATTTTTTTAAATGAATTCTCGAAGGTTTCAAATTGAAGAAGTGGTTGTTTACGGGGGTAATTGTTTCCTTTCAGCACAAATGGTTTGGTGGCTTACCTAATTTATCCTCATCCACCCTTAAAATCTATGGAGATCCTTACCACACCAAATTATTTCAAACAATATAGGTTGGAGAAATTCAGGAATTATAAAATTAATATCCCGGATATTACAAAAGAAATGCTGCTTAATCAGCGGTCTGGCAACCATATCAAACATGTCAAAAATCGTTTTGGTTAATAAAGGTTATTTCATATGGAGCAGGAATTTTTATTGCGTTTTTTTGATCATTGACTCCTTCAGTTCCCGCCTACTTATAGCACTGTACATCTCAGGAGAAACACCCTCACATCATCACCATCCCATGGCTTATCGTCTCTTCTGTGAAATGAACCAATCACCCCGCCACACCTTTTAAACTAAATCAGCTTTAAAAAAACGGGTTCTCTAAAAGTGTACACCCCGGTGAGTTTATAAATGAATAACACATGTTAACCTGGCGCCCGCGAGTTTCACTTTAGAATTATAACGATTTTACCACCTCAAGGTGTTACAATTCTCTTTTACATACAAAATTTAATACGTACCAACGGCAACCCTAGACCGAAAGCTAAATTCAACATACGCTCCTGTATCCTTCAAATCATTATTTATTTATATCACTAACAACAATAGGGACATAATACTCGAAATCGGCGAAAAACCACGGCATTATTTGATCTCAGGCATTTTTATTTCATTCATATTCTTCATAGTTTCGAGAACTCCTACAATAGTTACGATGATCTACGACAGTCCAAAATTTAGCTGCACGAATGCAAATAAGCAAACATTGTTTACTTTTGCAAATGCCGGGGATGCTTGCCTTTTATCCACCTCATTTACATTTCTCCCGTGTGTCATCATTCGGCTTTCTACGATGTAGTTCTGCAATTTCTACTCATAAGTTCGAGGAATAAGGTGGGATTTTTACCTCCAAGACGTAATAATTTTACTGGCAACAGTCCTAAACAGTACAAATGTTGGACCTTACTTGAACTAAGTAAACAATCTCTAGCAACAACCCTACAAATCCTGCAGCCTTTTTAATTTGTTCGTTGAATTTTAACGCTCTGTATGAGAAAGACCTCTGTTTGAAAACTGTACTAGGATCAGAAGTAAAACTGAGCTCTGTGGTCTATAGACCACTGTACACATCCAGTGGTTTTGCTTGAACTTCTATGTCATCTAATAAATTTGTAAATTTACCTTGAATGACTCAAAGTATTTAAATATTGTATGAATATCAGAAGTACCATTTCAAGTCCAAAATTCAGGTCAATTAGAGCATTTTACATAAATCTGACCTTTGTACATGCACTGCCGCCATCATTTTATAGTGCCCGTTGAAGAGATGTTACAACCCGATCTAGCTATTGTGCAACATCTCTACCCTGTGTAGCAAGATTGTACTGGATCCTGTTCCAATAATTCAACAATCGACCAATCGTTATCCAGTCAAACGCTGCGCAAGACCAAACAAAAGTGCCTTTTAAGCGTTGCTTTTTAACTATAAAGCGACTATAAAACAGACTGGCAAGGCTTCACTGATGACCTGACCATAACGGAAGAGGATTGCGTGCTCCAAAACCCCATAACTATGACATTTTGCCTCAACTAGTGAACAAGACTGCCCGAGTTTCATACCCAGAGGCTGTGAGGACGGAATATATACCAAGCCTTTCCAAGGATGTTGCTGAAGTATCAAGAGTATACTACCATGCTTGAAACTGATCCTTTCTCAAAAGCAACTGCGTAAAGTGAGTAGTTTCGGAGAGGATCTCCCAGGAAAAGATCAAAACAACCTGGCACTTATTGAATCCACCGATATACCCTAACAGCAGAAAGCATGGTCTAGACCATCCGAAAGCTTTCTAGAGATCCAAACAGAACCTCCACAGCAGCCAATGTTCAACCCACTCAAGTGCCCACCAACTGCTTTTATTGGCAAGTGCAGCAAGAAGCCCAAGACACATCAAATTATATCCGTAGAGGTTTAGTGGCGACCTGGTTTCACCCGCCCTTTCACTGGCGGAATTGGAATCCGGTATTGCGGTATTGCTAAACTTCAACCAGGGAAAAGCAGTAGGCCTTAACGACATCTCAACTGACAGCTGAAAAACTTCACTGCCCAGTAGTAAAGAAATGGCTTCTTGAGCTCTACAATTGCTGCTTATTCCCACCGGTTTCCCAAAGATCTGGAGGAATACCACACATGTTATGGCACTCCTAACCTGGGAAGATCCAGCTAATCCCAAGAGCCCTATCAACCAATATCACTCCTCAGACATACCTACAAGCTATTTTGAACGTCTCCTTCCTGCATTCAACCGTATCGCACCTGTTGATAGTAATAGACGAACGTCTCATACCAGAACAAGTAGGTTTTCGGCCAGGCAATCAACAACAAGCCAAGTACCTAAACCTACTCGTGATCTATCATCAGCTGAGACACTGTTATCACAATGGCCTATACGCGAGCGTGCCTTGCACGTCCTCCTGTTTAACAATATATACCAACGACCAACCTAGGAAGTGCAGGAACCTTTCGTTTTATTTAATCTTACGAGCTTTGGAATTAGTGCGCAAATGCAGACTTAAACATTTGATGTAGCGAGACTCTTCTCCAACGCTTTGGATTTTGATTGAACTCACTGCTCACTCTTACTACGAGTAAAACCACCTACGGTGCAAATCCATCCAAGACACACAGCTGTTGGTGACTTTTCTTATGCTCTATATTAAAAATAAAATTCTTCTTAGAAATATATCTTGATTATAACAGGTATAATTTCTTTGTATAGGAATCGCCCTGGCCTAATTTCTTATAGTATGTACTGTGACAACTATTCGGCAGAGAAAAGTAGACAATATTCCATCTAGGGGCATATTCAACGACAATCCAGCAGGATCCAGATAACATCCCCCCAATTAATGACAAACAGGGACATTTGGCGCAAACGTGCGTGAACAGCATCTGGCTGCGGCCGTTAGATAGAAGATTCAACGACGTCTGCGTATAAAGACAAAACACTTTCCTGTAGTACTGAGACTAGACGGGTTAGGTTTTCTAAACATTGGTACACATTTTGAAGATCAAATTATCCTCAAGCATGTATTAGGTTTTGAAAAAATCCACTTAGGTCTTTGAAACTACCTAAAGTAAAGTGGAAATCCTGGCCTGAAAAAAATATTTGGATGCACTAATATAGGACGCATAACCCCCCCCCGCAGCCGCGCGCAAGTGGCGGAAAGCCTGCAAAACTAACACGGGATCGTCTGCTCATTCAGTCCACGGTAAGGGTATTTAGGCGGCTGGGACTATGTTTTCAATTTGTAGACTTATGGACCATCTTTTTTCACATTCATGCGGGGACAATTGAATATTAGTATTAAAGAACATATACAGATTGTGGAATATAAAAAGGAATTTTAGTATGGGAATAACAGCCAATTTTTGGAGAAAAAAATACAGATTTGATGACGTCACGGCAATGAGTGGTTTATTATTTTGCTTAGGGGGGGACCCGTCAGTAAAAAATGGACGTACGTTATCCCTACATTGGAAAAAGCAACCGATTATCGTCATCGTACGTCGGTTTTTGAAGCAGTAGGGAAAAGGTAAATGTGTACTGTTTAGACATAAAACACGGGTCTTTTGGAAAAAAAAATATAGCCAATTTGGGCAGAGTGGGTCATGTACAGACCTTGATTTAACATAGTAGGATTTATATATACGGGTTTCGCCCCCGAAGAGCAAACTGATATATGATACCTGACGTGACCTAGTACCTGACACGTGCCACCAAACTATTCACTTCGTGACCGTTATAACTACAATACGGCAAAGCAGCAAGCATTCTGTATCTCGGTTGTGGTCACAGCGTAATCGATCAGATGTGAAGACTATACACGTGGTTTCTATACAGGGGGAGGGTTAGGGGATAGGACCGATTGTCGATTTGGGCATTGGGGATTGTCCAAACGGTAATGGTGAAACTGTGATACAAGCATTTACTATGGCAGTCTACGGTCCAAGTGACATTAAAAAAATCATCTCTTAACCTTGTTCAAAGATCTAGTAATATCATGATAAATTAAGAAAAAAATATGAGTTCACTCAATCATGCTTTCTGTTAAATTACCTGTGCATAACTCAAAAACTCCAGAAAATTCCCAGGACCCAAAAGTAATCTCTATCAAAAATAATTAACTTGAACATACGCGCCTGGCTACAGAGAATGCGCTCTTGTAAGCCATGCGCACCGATCGCACTCTAAATATCAAAACAGCCCTATTATAATATTATACACCCCAAAACTATTGGACTCCTGGATATCTTATAGATTCATTAGTGGTGCTGTAAATCAATTCGCAATATACAAAATTCCCTTTAAGTCATATAGTTTGTTGTCGTTGAAGAAAGAAAGGAGGATTCAACCTTATGCAAATCAAATTAGATCGATGTCTGCAGAGTTAGTCCTCTAAGGTATCCGATTGATCGGTTAAAGAATGTATTCCTCCCAGGATTATTTGGGTACGGTACATATCAGTGTAATGCCATGTGCCGTGTCAAACATATTTTGGAAACACTTAAGGGTGTCGATGTATTCCGAGACAGTTGTCTGTTTGTTCCGATGAAACATCTGAAATTTCAAACCATACTAAATGAATGACTGCTGAACCATGCCAAACAGGTCCTGTATTAAACGATAAAATTGACAAGCGACGAAACTGCAAGAAATGGGATGAAATTGCTACGTCACTCCGGCACTAAAGAAGTTATTGAGCGTAAGAAACTTGTCTAAAATAGATCAATTATTGAAGCATACAATATATAGTAGATTCACACCATCTGTCACAGAAGAAATGTTTGGACAGCGTCGATTAGTTAAAGAGACGGAGGCAGAATATGTTGTCCCGATTCATCTGTTTCATGAACGAAACTAAAGATAATCTGGCCTTTATGTTTACACCATTCTACATAAAGAGTGCAACAAAGACTTTTGTTCCTAGTATCAAAATACAAAAGCCCAAAAGTCATAACATTCAAATTACCTGTACATTGAATCCTTTGACGTAAATTGCGATTGTTCATACGGTTTTGAGAGATTACCGTAAGCTTTGAATGCGCTATGGTGACTGGCAGGATTTCATTGAGCACTTAGAATTGATTTTTTTCTTTGTATCAGATGCAGTTCGAGCTGTTTCAATGGCGTGGAATTTATTTCCACACATGCACATCCCCCCTCATCAAACGCTCATACCTTCGGAAGTGCTAGAGGGTGACAGAGGGTTTTGAATTCTACTATAATGGTAGATAAGGATAGGACTAGCCTAGTGCATTCGACAGGAAAATTGCAAGCGACCGTATGGGTCAGTTGAGGAAGGCCAAGTAATTGGCCATGTAAGGGGGGTTCCCGTGCACCCCTGCACAGTAGTTAACCAAACCAAATTTTTTGGATGCCTTTTGGGGTCATTTAACACATTTCAGGTGTTAACAGTGGAAAACAAGTGAGTGCTCTTGAGATATCTAAGGTGGCCGCAATATGGCCACCCAAAAATGGGCAAATTTAAAAAAGTCATATATCGGATAAACATTGGATATTAAAAGCTAATGAAATAATTAAATATATGCTTTTTAGCTTTAATGCCAATTCATTTGTGGCAATTTCAGTGTACTACTATACATCAAATTCAGGATGGCGTCCAATAGGCCGGCCAAAATAAAATGTGAAAATTCAAACATTTTTCTCAAAAATAATTATAAATATAGTAAGGAAACCACAAAATTTTGGTGTTAGGAGACAATCAAACCCCATGCTCTGCCTATTGGCAATGTTTCTGTAATTCAAATCCAGATGGCGGCCAAAAATCGTCCAAAATGGCGACAAAAATGGGAAAATTGTAAATACTTAATTTTTGCCATCCAATGGATTAATATGGTAAAGAAACCACACGAACCTGATCAGGGCCATGGGTGAGTGATGCAAAGCATAATTTTGTAATACCATTATGCTTTTAATCCAAGATGGTCGCCTCCAAAGCTTCTTTCACCAATCTACGAATTGGCATATATTCATAATATATTAGTCTGAAATGTCAAAATTATGAAATAAACGTAGGTAGAGTAAAGCTAAGTTATGGTTTTGACCATTATATACTCCGAACTCATAGTCTGGCATTTTCTTGTTTTTACATGCATAAAATTTAAGCTGGCAAGCCAAAGTACCTCTTCAAAGAGCTTTACCCTCCTGACAAATTGGCTATATTTTTTATTATAAGTTATAATACCTTCCAAAAATGATTAGATGTGGTAAAGAAATATTTCTGAACATTAGGAATTCATATCTGGTTTTGTTAACAGGCAATAAAATTCAGATGACGTCCAATATAGTTTGCTTACAAATATACCAATTTCAATATAATTGGTAAGGAAAACTTAGTTGTATCCCCCAATGACCTTAAAAAATTAATATTAAAGTATGGCATATAGTAGTCTTTGCTATAAAATATACCATTTTTTAATATATCAAAGCTGCCATTTGGGTATGTTAAGCATTTAAAATTAATAAAAGACATTTCATAATTTAGTTTGTTCTTATTGCAATGTTGATTATGTTGGAATGATATCATCAAACATATTGCGATATATGGCAATTTACAGGTTTTTAAAACTCTTTGAGTCATATTGTCTGCTATTTAGAATTTTAAATAATGGCCACAAACAAACAAATTACAAATATGGAGTTTTCTTTAGTCGGAGATTAGCTATTCCATACATTTTTTTTTCGACTTTTATCATGATATATACATTTATATAATACAAATACATGGCAATTTTTGTAGGTTTTAAATATAACTTTGGAAGGCAGCCATATGGCTGGCATCTTTGAATTTTCAGCTTGCTACAAAAATAAGACACATTTGAGTTTGTAATGGTCAACGGCATATCTGTTATCCTTATATACACTTTCATCCATAATTTTGGAATGATATGATAAATATATTATACAGATAGTATGAGTTTTTTGTTATGGTCTTGACGCAGCCAGATCGGCTGCACACCTTCAGTTGTTTAAGCATGTTTAACAAATTAAAAAAATGTCGGATAGGAGTTTCTAATGATCAGAATCCATATTATATCAATCTCAATTTAAACACTTCGATCTTAATTTGGGGATATATAATAACTAAATATGATACAATTTAGGACAGTTTGGTAGGTTTACAAAGATCATTTGAAGGTGTCCATATTGGTGTAATTGGTGAATTTTACATGCTTGAACAAACCTGATATGAATTTCTAACATTCAAAGACATATCCCCTCCTTTTAATCTACCTTTTAATCAGCATTTTGGATATATAACTCAGATATGATACAAATATGTGCCAATTTGTAGATTTGAAAGGTTAATGAGCTATATTGGCCATCCTCTTGAAATTCTATGGTGTTTTATAAAAAACCCAAAATGACAGAATGAACTTCCCTAATGTTGAAAGACATATTTCTTTACTTTTGATGCACTTTACCACGTCAGTTTGGAATGATGTAACTTATATTTATTTATTTAATCGTTAATTATTCATGGAAATTCCTTCAAACAAATGCATGTGGTCTCCCAGGAAGAACCTGATAATCAATATTACATTAATACAATATACAGAAAAATATTATGTAAAATCTTACATAACAAATATACATGTGATGTGCTATGTAAGATTATGTACATATATACATACAAATACAACGGTAAAGCACTTTGAAGATGTAGCAGGTACACCACACACACACACACGCATGACACACACATCCTTACACATATACACATACACGTGTACACATGCACACATAACACAATGCATGCGTGTACACCTACTCACCCCCACATATGCATTCCAATCACACCACCTTTTCATATTACCTACACATAAAATATGTAAACAGGATATCATGTGGTTATGGCAACTTTAAAAAAAGTAAACAAACTCATGGATAAATTAACTTCGTGTGCCTTTTGTATATATGCCGAGTACAGCTTGCTCTGAACTGGAATGTTCTGTTACCAGCTTTGTTATTCAGATGAATGATCAAAATGTTCTGAGCCTGACTACGAGTGCCTTTAGAATGTGTTGCACTGTTAAAAGTAACACCAGCAGGAAGTTCTAATCAGTAGCAAATGCTTAAGGCATTTTAAAAATTAAAATTAAGATCTGAAATTCCATCTTCTCCTCATATTAGTCCAACCAAGGTCTTTCATCATTTGTCCACCGAGGTTCGAACGTCTGCAGACAAAGAACACGAGCAAGTCTGTTTTGCAAAATTTGGAGA